>JAODXP020002936.1:0-102423 GCA_027497455.2 Sardinella longiceps
TCGGTCGTTACCGAAAAAGTGGCAAAGGTTACCATACCTTTTCTGAAAGCTTGGAATCTCAGCTTTCCAATGATCCATGATGGCCATCTGAGAAACGTAGCTGTTTCGAGTTATTGCATATAATGTAAGCTAAAGTAGAGGAAAATTATGCGAATGAATCAAGCAGAACACTGAGATAGTTGAAAATCTAAAAATGATACAAGAACAAATGACACATGGATTCCAATGTTTAAGGGTGTGTTAAACTCAATTATGACATTTCCATTACTGTAAAAGGTCAAGGTCATGACCTTTTGGCAAGGTCTATGTCATTTTTTACCATTTTCGCACAGATTGCTTAATTTATTTTCTCCATTTTCCCCACCCATAGTTTTGTGGCAAAGGCCATCATACCTTTTCTGAAAGCCCAGATTCTCAGCTTTCCAATGAGGTATGATGGCCATCTTAGAAGAGTAGCTTTTTCGAGTTATCGCAAAAAATGTAAACTAAGGTCCAGAAAATGATGCTTATAAATCCAGCAGAACACTGAGAAAGCTGAAGATCTAAAAATGGTATAACAATCAATGAGACATGGTTCCCTATGTTTTAGGGTGTGGCAAACCCAATTATGACATTGCCGTTACTGTAAAAGGTCAAGGTCATGACCTTTTGGCAAGGTTAATGTAATTTTTTGACATTTTTGCACAGAATACCTAATTTATTTTCTCTATTTTCCCCATCCATAGTTTTGTGGCAAAGGCCATCATACATTTTCTGAAAGCCTGGAATCGTAGCTTTCCAATGAGGTATGATGCCCATCTGAGAAGAGTAGTTATTTTGAATTATCACACATAATGTAAACTAAGGTCGAGAAAATTATGCTTATGAATCAAGCAGTTTACTGAGAAAGCTGAATATTTAAAAATGGTATAACAATAAATGAGACATGGATTCCTATGTTTTAGGGGGTGGCAAAACCAATTATGACACCGCCATTACTGTAAAAGGTCAAGGTCATGACCTTTTGGCAAGGTCAATGTCATTTTTTCACATTTTCACACAGATTGCTTAATTTATTTTCTCCATTTCCCTCACCCATAGTTTTGTGGCAAAGGCCATCATACCTTTTCTGAAAGCCAGGAATCTCAGCTTTCCAATGAGGTATGATTGCCATCTGAGAAGAGTAGCTTTCTCGAGTTATTGCACATAATGTAAACTAAGGTAGAGAAAATTATGCTTGCCATCTGAGAAGAGTTGCTGCTTCATGTTATCACAAACTAAAGTTGGGAAAATTATGTGTAGAAAGCAGAACACTGAGATAGCTGAACACTTAAAATAACATTAACAAATGAGACATGGATTCTCATGGCCAATTTTGACAATGCCATTGCTCTAATAATTATTCCTTATTGTATTCCTCTTGGAGAGCTGCACAGGGCCGTTGAAGGTCCTCAATTAAATTGAATTAAATTAAATTTATTTTGTAGAGCGCTTAAATACAATATATTGTCCCGCAGCGCTTTACAGGCAGTACGGGCAGTACAGGGGCAAGGAAAAACTTCCTTTCCTTACTAATAATTGGGCAGATCTACGCACATGGGCTCAACTCTACCTGCCGGGGGCCTAATAGAGTATCCGTACAGTTGGTAGTCTATACACATACAGTATGCATAGATTGACCATGGTTTACACAGAGTAACAACATGAATACAGAATGTTGTTCTGAGAGTTACTAGATGGTAGGAAAAATATAGTCTGTGGGACAGTCAATAGGGTAGAAGTCAGGGGATGTAGTCAATAGTTGAGGTGGCATTAGAGTTCATTGGATGGAGGTCGTTATTTAGGTAGTGGTCATCAGGGTGGCCAGTTAGGCCGGATCCATTATGGGGACTCTGGATGGAAAGGAGGCTGGTCCTGGTATGTGGCTGGTAGGGGTTGGTGGCAAGGAGGCAGGTGGACCGGAGGCTCAACACTCAGCCGGGATGATTGTAGTGTGTAGTAGCAGAAGAAACAAAAGAATTAGGCCAGTATAGGAGGCTATCACTTAATGATATAAGTGTGTCATATATAACATGTCAGAGTGAGGAGAGGGAGAGAAAAATGAGAGAGAGTTGTACACGATGGCAAGTGTGCAGTAAGTGGCAGCACTAGGCTATCGCAGCTCATGGTTGCAGTGGGGATGGTCAGTGGCCACCTTATCCCAAGCAGGGGTTAACAGCAGAGGCAGCCCATCCCAAAATATCCCATGGAGAGTGATGATATGCCATGTACCATCCCTAACTATAGGAGATGACAAAGAGGAAGGTTTTAAGTCTAGACTTAAAGGTATTAAGAGAGTCAGCTTCGCAAATGTAGAGAGGAATAGAATTGATTAAGAGACGTGCCCGATAGGTGAAAGGTCTTTCCCGATTGTAGATTTAGATATAGTCGCTTTTTCAAGGAAACCAGCATTTTGAGATCTCCGACGTCTTCCAGGACAGTATGGGATAAGTAGATCTGTATATGCAGGAGCTAAGCCATGAAGTGCCTTATAGGCCATGAGGAGGATCCATCAGCAGGAATAATACCTCTTCCTTTGTGCAAGAAGCTACAGGTTGCCTATGCTCTACACAATTACCTCCAGCAGGCTTACTGCCAAGCACTGTGGAGCTTGATTTGCATTTGCCAGAGAACATCAAAATTGGCAAGTCCGCCATTGGTGCCCGTACTTTCCACAGATGAGAGCAAGTTCAAGTGCCTGTGATTGACATGAAAGATTATGGAGAAGACAAGGAGAATGCTATGCTGCCTGCAACATCATTCAGCATGACCGGTTTGGTGGTGGGTCAGTGATGGTCTGGGAAGGCATATCAATGGAAAGATGCACAGAACTCTGTGGTCTAGATACAGGCCATTATGTATTGTGGTAGAAATCCTTGTATCCATTGTCAGACCCTAATGCATGACAATTCCCCATTGCACTGACCTATGCCATGAAAGAAGTATGATCTTGCTGATGAGGAACAATCCTATTCCTCTGATTAGGATTACGATGAGGAGTTTGATTAGTGATTTGGACATGAATGAAGACTACTTAAACATTTGCCAAACATATACATATAGATATTATTTATCGTACACAGTGAGCTGTGAATACTGAATAACATGAAGCATATTCCATATCTGAATCATAAGCACTGAATCATGCACTGCTGAATCTCTGCAATATGTAAAAAGCCAGAATCTGACCCCCCACTAAGCTATTACACAAGTGCTATATAGCATTTGAAAGAACATTTTGTTGGGATTTTAAAGAATCTTTCTTCCCAAAAATATGGAAGGGGAAAATAGAGAAAATGAATTATGCAATCTGTGTCTATGTCAAAAAATGTCATTGACCATGCCAAAAAGGCCATTACCTTGACCTTTTACAGTAATAGTAATAGCAATAGTAATGACATTTCACGTCTCACTCAATCAGCTATCTCAGTGCTCTGTTTGATTACTATGCTTGATTTTCTCAACAGTAGTTTACATTGTGTGTAATAACTCAAAACAGCTACTCCTCTCAGATGGCATTGAAATGTCATTGAAAAGCTGAGATTCCATGCTTTCTGAAAAGGTATGATTGCCTTTGCTACAAAGCAATGAATGGGTAGAATATGCAATCTGTGCGAAAATGTGAAAAAATGACATTGATCTTGCCAAAAGGTCATGACCTTGACCTTTTACAGTAATGGCAGTGGCATAATTGGTTTTGCCACCCCCTAAAACATAGGAATCCATGTCTCATTTATTGTTATACCATTTTTAAATCTTCAGCTTTCTCAGTGAACTGCTTGATTTATAAGCATAATTTTCTCGACCTTAGTTTACATTATGTGTGATAATTCAAAATAGTTACTCTTCTCAGATGGGCATCATACATCATTGGAAAGCTACGATTCCAGGCTTTCAGAAAATGTATGATGGCCTTTGCCACAAAACTATGGGTGGGGAAAAGAGAGAAAATAAATTAGGTATTCTGTGAGAAAATGTCAAAAAATGACATTGACCTTGCCAAAAGGTCATGACCTTGACCTTTTACAGTAACGGCAATGTCATAATCGGGTTTGCCACACCCTAAATCATAGGAAACCATGTCTCATTGATTGTTATACCATTTTTTTAACTTCAGCTTTTTCAGTGTTCTGCTGGATTTATAAGCATCATTTTCTGGACCTTAGTTTACATTATGTGCGATAACTCGAAAAAGCTACTCTTCTAAGATGGCCATCATACCTCATTGGAAAGCTGAGAATCTGGGCTTTCAGAAAATGTATGATGGCCTTTGCCACAAAACTATGGGTGGGGAAAATGGAGGAAATAAATTAAGCAATCTGTGCGAAAATGGTAAAAAATGACATTGACCTTGCCAAAAGGTCATGACCTTGACCTTTTACAGTAATGGAAATGTCATAATTGAGTTTACCACACCCTTAAACATAGGAATCCATGTCTCATTTGTTCTTATACCATTTTTAGATTTTCAGCTATCTCAATGTTCTGCTTAATTCATTCGCATAATTTTCCTCTACCTTAGTTTACATTATGTGCGATAACTCGAAACAGCTACGTTTCTCAGATGGCCATCATGGATCATTGGAAAGCTGAGATTCCAGGCTTTCAGAAAAGGTATGATGGCCTTTGCCACTTTTTCGGTAACGGTTTTCATATTTTGGGGCCCTGGCTCACGGACTACTTGACTGTCTGTCTCTTTGACACTGGACATTCGTTCACTGACAGTTTGACTGGATCAAGCATAATTTTTTAATGAAACGTTTAAGTTATGGTTGCTCAGGTTCAAGAGCCTCAAAGCAGCATTTTCGTGTTAAACCCACAGCGGTTAAACCTGCTACTTGATCATGTCACGTCATAGTCAATCAGGGTCCACAAATACTGGTTGTCTCTGTGAAGTTTACCTCAGTATTCCTGTAAGCTTAGATAAGCATGAATACTTCACAACTAGTCAAGTGTAGACTTCATAAGATATTTTTTAAATATTTAGATATATCTATATTTGACATGATTAGGTGACAAAATGGTAAGGTTGCTTTGAGACAATTGTACTTTTTATTTGATATTGTTATTCTTGTTCAACATTTTTGAAAGGTTGGGTGTAAATGTGACATCTTATGAAAGAGTCATGAATGCTTTGTGAGTTGAGGGAAAAAATGAATGGCAAAGCTAATTTTCTCACTTAGGCCTACGGCTTTATTTAAAATGTAGAAGGTAAAGCAAATGAATGTAGTGGTATAGCGGTGAAACCCCCAAAGTTTCTTTCACATACAATGAAAAACAGTCAATCAGTCAGTCCCAATATTGTTAGAGTGTAGCTCACATTTCACGTAAGAGGAATTGCCCTCATCCAAAAGGAAACAAAACTGTAAAGGTTATAGCTCATACAGAAGGATTTATGTGTTTAAAGTACAGTATGTAGGCCTACAGTACATTTCATTAGCCTTAGACAGACAATCTTTTAATCTTCATTGAAATGGCCTTCAATGAGCGTGAACTCCATGTAGACCAATACAAACCATTGGTACCAGCAGCATTGTAGTTTTTCCATTGGTACAGGCCGTTTGTATTGGCAGTTTCGCATGCATGAAACCAAAAGCCTCCCTTAGTGTGACTAGCACATGACCAACGCCAGCTATCTTGATCCCAGTTGAAGGCAGAAAACCTCCGCCCATTGTGTTGTGCCAGAGCATCGCCTGAAAAAAACAATACAGCCTTATTTAGTTGTCAGCAGTGAAAATTAAACAAGGAGCTGAGTGGAGAAAAGATTTTATCGATAAAAGATGTAAATTTGTGACTGTGCATAGACTATACCTGCGCCACCATTTCTGAAATCCTTAATACGGAGCCTGTACCCATCCAGCGCTGATTCCACAATGAAGGTGTTGTACAAAGCAAACACTGTCCCTCCATTAAAGTCCTCAATGTCCACTCTCAGTGCATACTGTCCCCTCCATGAGAGCAGATGCATATTCTCCAAGCCTAAAGGCAAATGCCAAAAATCTGTGTCATTTGTGCTAACCATAACAGGAACGGGCATATAAAAATGAATTCTAAATTTCGCTGTTTCGGTCTGCAATGCACGAAATTTGGTCATTCTCAAACTTATCGACAGCAGTTAGCAATGTGAAATAAAAGGGCTAGGCTACTGGTTGATTCACTCTGGATAATTCCTTTAAACGGGCACCCCTATTGGCTCTTTAAAAGCATGCCAGAATGAAGCCTCTCTCAACTGCCTCTGCGTTACGCTTTTACTACACTGGCAGATGAGCCAACAAAGCCAAATCTTTCAGATATCATTGCAATTGCAAAATTGCAGGCTTGTTATTTGCTGCTGGCCGCTAGGGTATGTCGCTTTCTAGGCTAGCAGGCTTGCCTTTTATGCCTTTAAAATGAATACTGCTTTTGCAGATGTCTTACCAAGCCAGTACTCTCCATGTCTGTCTCCAAATCCTTTTATATACTGTTCATAAGGCCTGTCAAAGTTCACACTCCCATCCATTCTCCTCTGAATCACCTGATACAAAGAGGTTGTAACAATCTCATGTTGGGCATGAGCACTTTGTAAAGTCAAACTGCAAAGTAATGTTTTAGATTATAGCATATCTTCAAAGTCTACACACCTTAAATAGGTCAAAGTGACATTTAGCATCATATCTATGAGTCAAACTTCCACTTACTGTCCAACCTCCAACATAGCTTTCATTCTCCGCACAGCCCATGTCACAGTACACCTCTAAGGGGGTGTTCTTTCCCACAGGGTAGATGGTGTAAACACCATCGTGATTCGATCCATTTTTGAAGACGTCCTGACAGTCGACTGGCAGATCATCCTGGATGGGGTGAGACTGCACCAGCAGGGGCAGTATAAGAGCAATGGCCCAGTAAAACTGCTAGGGGAAAAATAAAAAGGACAAAAAGTATACTGGTACATTACCTCCTCTGTAACCCAACTGCCACCTATCTAAAAGCATGAACTCCAATCATCAGATATCTAGTCTAATTTGACATTCACCTGCAAAGACTGATAACTCAAGTTAAGGGAAGAACATCAATACGGTGGAGTGTTCTTTTAAGGCACTTTTTCATCAGAATCAGAAAGAATGGGATGGTGGGTTGGTAGGTTGGTAGATATATTTTTATTTAAAATAAAGATTTTGGATGGGAGACCCCCAAGGCTCTCTCCCACAGTATTACACTCGTGAATGTGACTATTTTACCCACTGACTTGCTTCTTTCATTTCTCCCTTATCCTTTTACAACTTGGCAAAATGTCCAGATAAATGATAATGTTAAAGAATTATTCTTAACAGTGGTGGGAGTATAGCCTAATGGAACAATTAAGCAAGGTTTTTTTAATTTGGATGAAAAAAATTGTTTCGGGGTGTCTTCTTCAGCTCAAAAATATTGAGAAACACTTGTGTGGTGTTCCATTTCGATTGATTGAATCTTAATAGTGTGTTTATAAGGAAAATATCGGTTAAAGATCCCTTTTTAATATAGGCCTCAAGTATGAGAAACGATCGAAAGCTCAAAAGAAGTAGTTTCTTTTCTTTTTTTTTGAACAAAAATAAAATTAGATGTGTTGTTATATCTAGGTCTTAGGCAATAAGATTTTGAGGTTCATCAATCACCCTTTTCTCTCTCTCCTTCTTACTTCTTCACCCCTTCCACTCCTCTAATTAAAGGAGGGCAAATGGTCATAATAGTGTGAATAAGACACCATTCAAAGTGTGCTATAACATACAGTGGCGTGCTTACAATTTTGCATAAAGTGTGCTGAGTAATTGTGCAAATCGAATTGTGCCAAAAGAATCTCTGTTCAGAAAATAACATTAACACTGTGTTTGCAAGCACTGTTATAAACAAGAGTGTAAACTCTGAAACAGATGAAACAGAAAAAGGGAGTGCTTTTGCAACTAATTTACAACATTTTGTTGGTTTGGTGGAAGAATTTTAGGTTTGTGTGTTTTTTTTTAAATAGCCAATAGTTACAAAAATGTAACCACTGTAATGTTTTACCATAATCCGGTAAGCATAACATTGATTTGTTATAAAAGCTAATGGACAAATAGAGTATTTATTTTACTGTTACTCACCATAGCGATGTTCAGTCTGGTCTGGTTTCTCTGCTGATCAAATTGATCAATAATTATTTCTCTGTCTCATTGTACAAAATTATTTGACTTTATTAAATTATAGTGAGTAATTAAATCTTAGTCAAATATGTTAAAAATCTTACCAATGTTTGGTTAGCAGTTCCAAGGTTAGATTCTATCCCTCTGGTTCAGGGTTCAGCAGTTCCAATGTTATCCCTCTGGTTCAGGTATCTTTTATAGTCCAGAGTTGATAAACACACTATGTATTAGGGGCGGGGATATCTAATGAAAGCGATATAATTAAAACAAGTCTTACATGTATTGTCACATTCCTTGATTTTACGGTAAGAGGACGCAACTGTTGCCAGAAAACAGAAAAAAAAGTCTGTGCCACTGTCAAATCTAGTGATGCTGTACGGGAAGCTCTTCTAGAGAAAAATGCAAGCTCAAACCTAGCACAAGTCTAGAAAACTTGGCCAGTTCAAATGAAATTTCTCTCTACTGACTTTTGGGAAATGAACGCCTTGTTAAGGCCGATAATGTAATAATGACCAATAATGTAACAACTGCCAATAACGTAATAATTTTCACAGTTTTAAATGTAATAAAGCCAATAATGTATTAACTTGCCAATAATGTAAGATTCTTCTCTGAAATGATATAACCTTTTACGAAACTGCACACAGTCTCGAATCCGCGTCTCCGGAGAACTAAATGTGCAACTTGACCACAACATCAAGGAGCCAAGCTTGTTGGTACGTCAGTCAGAGTGCATACTCAACCGTAGTGATGGTACCCCGCCACACTGCCTTCCCCTTTGGGAAGCGCATGTCCCTCACGCATCCACCAGCCATACTACTCCCATCCCAGGGTACCCCACACTCTAGTGCTTCACCCATCTCAGGGGTCCCTCACACCGGGGTCAACCTATCCTGGTGGTCCCTCATACGGACCACACATTGGGTACACATCCGATGGCCTCACGGTAGCCATCCCTCTTCTGACACCATATGTAGCGGAGGGAGAGAACAGTGACCCCACTCGGTGCATACTCAACCATAGTGCACAGTCAAGGGAGGGAGAAGTGGAAGATGGGGCTGAGGTAGGGGAAGAGGGAGAAATAGGAGGACAGGGGGAGAAGTGGTCAGCTGTCATTTTACAGCATTTTATACCGTTTTCCAATAAATATAGGATATACAATCCAATATCCAATAAGTAAGAATAGCTATTTTCGTTTCCCAATCTAGAAACCATAAAATTACTTTCTCACATTTTGCTGTAGAACTATGGAAGCCTGCTGATGGCTGAGTAAAGTGTCAGTCACATGACTTGAGTGTTTTGTTCACCTAGTGGACGGTTAAAGGGCAACTTTGCCCAATTTTAATAAGAGCTCTATTGCTCAAACTACTCAAGACTTGCTAGTACTGAAGATGCAAGAAATTGGTCCAACTCATTAGCCTAGAACTCTAGACCAGTGGTTTTCAAAGTGGGGGCTGTGAGGTGGTGCCAGGGGGGCCGCGGGAAGATGGAGTAAAAAAAAAAAAAAATACATGAAATTATTTTATTGAATTAAAAATAATTTTAAAATATTCCTGTTTGCGTATAACTGCATTATGATAATCATTCACATAAAACTTACAAATAATATTTTTAGATAAGAATAAGAAATTCTTACATTATTGGCAAGTTATTACATTATTGGCTTTATTACATTTAAAAACTGAAAATTATTACGTTATTGGCAGTTATTACATTATTGGCCGTTATTACATTATCGGCCTTTACACGCCTGCATAGGGCTCTTTAGGAGAAGGGAGAAAATGGCAAAGAAATGTCTGATCTTGCATAGTACCCCCTTTCTGCTTCAAAATGGTTGTATATGTGCATTCACAATTATGTCCTTAAAACCTTGTAGTGAAATGGCTGTAGACTTCTATTGTAGGCTGCATTGGGACAACTCAAACAATTTGTTTCACTTTTAAAGAGATCCTATGCAAGCCCAGTTACAGTAGGCTAAGAATCAAACCAAGCAGTTATAAAGAGATTCTGCCAATAATCCTCCATGTAGAATTGCATTGACGAGAAAGCTTCCACAAAGATTCACAAAGATCAAATTAATTACATATTCATTTGCATGTAGCTAGACCTCTCTTAGTGAGAGTGGTCACAGCATTACATTGTATCCTATTGCATGCAGAGACAGACAACGCTTATTCCTGAGCCACGGTCTATTCTTTGCGGCCAGACTATATGCTATAATTTGGCTACTATAATCAGGCTACTACACCACCAACAGCCTGTAACAAATTGCAATATGACATCAATATCAATGACAAAAGTTACATGGTTAAGATGGCTCAAACTGTGCCTTTTGAACAATGCTTAGAGTGGTTACTGGACACAGGATTTCTCAAAAAAAAAAACCTTTTTTTTGTGATTTTTACGGTCAAAATCCCTGATTTTGTGGTGGTGTTTTTGAAATATATTTGTGAGGAATTTACAATTCCACTGTAAACTTCAACTAATCTAATCATATTTACCTAATTTCAAGATAAATTTTTGGTCTTTTGTTCTTCGCCCTTTATCTGTGTGGTTTAATCCCAATGCATCTGTGTCTTGGAGAAAAATTGAAGAAAACCTTTCACAACCTCATAGACTACAGGATCTGATATATTCAAATATACCATCTAAAAAAGCTAAGCGTTTAGGCCCTTTGATTTCTTTTTTACTGATGACTTGCCGATCTGTGATGAAGCATACTGGAGTAGATCTTAAGTGGCATAATAATTCTCCTGTGTTGAATAATTTTTCCCTTCTTATTGGTAAGAAACCCATTTCTTTTTCACAGTGGATGGATAGAAACGTTTACATTCTTAGAGATTTGTATGACGAGGATGGTTTAAGGGCTTTTAATGATCTAAGAGCCGAATACAGTTTACCTGGCACATCATTTTTCTTTTATTTACAACTGAGGTCTGCCATGAAGGCTTATGGTGTCCCATGGGGAGTACCTCTTCTAACTCATCCATTGCATAAATTGTTGGCTTTGCAAAAACAAACACGTGGGTTAGTCTCTAAAGTTTATAAGTTCATCTCCCAACCTCGTGTCCCATTAGCAGTGGAAAATATTTGGAGTAGGGATATTCCTCCTGCTGATGATGTAGAGATATGCTGGGACACAGTATGGGAATTTTCAGAATACTTCCAAAAATCCTAATCACCAACTAATACATTATAAATTTATACATAGGATGTATCTCACTCCAAGAAAACTCCATATCATGAAGTTCATCCCATCTCCTAACTGTGATCTTTGTACTCTCAATGCCCAAGGGTCATTCTTACATATGTTTTGGGAATGCCCCGACGTTTCTACCTTTTGGAAACACTTATGTTTTACTTTAAGTGACATGCTTGATGTAACAATTCCACTGTTACCAACTTTACTTTTACTCAATGATGATTCTAGTCTTGAGTTATCTTTACAGCAGAGGCGTATATTATGGGCTGGTCTCACTGCTGCAAAGAAAATGTTGGCCTTGCGATGGAAACATCCTCATACACTGTCTTGGCAGCAGTGGGCCAATTCGTTTTTAGACATAGTTATGATGGAAAGATCTGTGGCTAAAATGCATGGAGCCAGTCAGAAAACCTTGAAAATATGGGATGTAGCTTACAATATGATAAAAGATAGAGTGCAGCATTAACATGTGATATCTGTATAGGTGGGTGTGTATGTGGGTACCTGTATGTATACTGTATGTTTGTATTTGTATACGTGTTTGTGTGTGTATCCATATGTACATTATGTGCATTACTTTTCATTTCTCTTCTATTTCTCCTTTTACTTTCTTGAAGGGTTGAGAGATTAGGGGAAAGGGTGGGTAAGGGGGTCGCCATGGGAAGGAGGGCGGGGGTATCTCTTCTCTATATTTGGATTTATAAAGTATAACATTTTTCAATGTAAAATGTAAATTTTATACATCTGTGAAATGTATAGCCTACATATTTTGTCAATAAAAACTTAATCAAAAAAAAATAATAATAATCTAATCATATTATATTAGTCCCTTCAAGATTTTGCGATTTCAAAGGACTTTAACTCAAAACTCCATGGTATACTGGGAAGAGTGTAGCAGACAACCCAACCAGCGTGAACTAATTTCAGGCCTGCAATGGCAATGTGGGAGCATTTTTTTCACTCCCAATGCAAGAAGCAATCATTTCAATGATGAAATTAACTGGTGTAATTAAGTAAGTAAATTTTATTTGTATAGCGCATTTATCGACCGAAAGGCCACTCAAAGCGCTTAGACATACGCAAAACACAAAAGAAGCAGACAAAACATAAAAGTGTCAATCAGTCCGCGTGGGTTGTAATGAGGCAGGCTATGGTGCAATCATGGCTTCAGAGACGGGGAGGCAGACAGCAGGCTAGATTCTAGATGAACCATACAGTCTATGAGATTAACCATCCGGCAGGTGATAAGAGATTTGTCAGTTCAAAATAGTATTCGGGGTGAGGATGACTCACAGGAAATTACTAAATCATTGTCTTAAATGCATTGTCACCTTCCTCCTCCCAAAAGAACCGTAAAAAGTCAACACAGTGGCATATTGTTTGCAACACTAGCCTATCTCTATCTGTTCATGCCCTATTTATGTTGTCTCAAAGCAAAGCCAAAACCTGTATTACTGTCTTACCTGTCTTAAATTAAAGCAAATCAAATCAAAGCAAAGCCAAAACCTGTATTACTGTCTTACCTGTCTTACCCGTCTTACCTGTCTTAAATTTATCCCTGTTCCAGTAACAGCCAGACAATCACACATCAATCTATGTTGAAACTCTGTGTTCATGTTCTTAGCGATCTGGAAAAACAAGTTACACCATTTGGTGTATGCAGCTAGACGATGTGGGCATAAGGTAAATTGGGACAACAGGTAAAATGGGAGGCAAATGGTTTTAGACTTCATGAATCTCACTTCCAGCCCCTTTGTGGGGTTGTCTAGGAAGACATAAGTTGACATCCAATTGTTGATGATGCTTATTTAAAGAAGAACAGACAGTGAAATTGAAACAAACGGCTGAACAACTTCTTTGCCACATGAAATATATTGCTGTTAAAAGGCTCGTGCAGCAGGGCTGCTTAAATTTACTACGGACTTATACTTTAAACTAGGCAGATTTGTATTTGTATAGCTAACAATGCTGTTTACTCCCAATGGGCATAGTAAATGAGCCAGAAATGTTTTGCTTGTGCTGGTGGAGATTCTGCTGTCTCTCATGGCATTGTCACAAAATCATGGTCACGTGTTTGTAAAGGCTGAATGTTGTACAACTATACATGCAACATAATATGACCGCTACCTGTCTGTCCTTCACACATACAGTAGGTACTGCCGGTGGCTGTTTTGATGTAGCCTGACGTAGCCTGCCCATAATACGAATGTTCATCTGTATCCTTTGTCTGGGGACGGTCTTCTGGGGCGGGTTTACATCGGTAGAGAGACTACCGGCAAATAAGCGAAGCTGATTAGACGAGCTGTCCAATCTGAATGCCCTCCCCTCCCGCCCTATAATCGCGTCTGGATAAAGAACCTCCAGACCATGAATACGGATGAACAGCAGTATTATGGTCGGGCTATGTCAGGCTAGTTTTGATGTGCTAGGATTGCTGACTTGTTAACCCTTTAAGCGCCAGAATTAAAATCAACAATTGCGTCTAAATTTCAAACGCGTGTAGCGCAAAAGCGGTAAGAGATACGCGATTGATGTAAATGACAAAAATGCTCCTTAGGCCCGAATCACACACAAACTGCGCGTTCGCGGTGCGGGAGCGGGGCGGTCTTGGCCTGTGGACTTGGGCATTCACACAAGAAATTGTTTCTGCGGTGTTCTGCGCGAAGCGGCTGCCCGAGCTCTGCATTCAAAATCTATAGACACCGCGCAAGTCCCGCTTACCGCGCTGAAAACGCTTGGAAAAATAGAACTTGTTTCTATTTCAAAAAAGCAGCACGGGAGCTGCGCGGTTCACCGCTCAGAAACCGGACAGGAGCCGCGCAGAACACGCGTGCAGTCTGAATGACCTAACCTGTTAACATGTATTCTAAATGAAATCGCCCCAAAACCGCGCCTGCACCGCTCACGCACAGGTTTGTGTGTGAATCGGCCGTTAGACCCTCGCGAACATGCCCTCCAAATTTCAGAGCGATACGTCACGTATTGACCTCGATATGACCTCCGTAATGACGGCCGATGAAGCTCCATACTTCCTGGAGCTTTCTTGGTTCTAATCGCGGGTAAAACTATTATTATTGCCTCCATTTTAATTTTTTTTTCATTCCTGGCAGCTCTAAACAAGCATGCTCCCTTGATATCCATTAAGGCCAAGGGTCACCACCTACCTTGGATCAAGGGAGACCTTGTATCTCTTCTTAAACAAAGGGATAAGGCGTGGGCTAAGTATCGTAATACTAGAAATTCAGCTGATTGGGATATTTATAAAGATCTAAGAAATAGGTGTAAAACAAACACACGAAACGCAAAGGCAAATTATTATAGAAATAGTTTATTATCTGATTTCAAAGACCCAAGGAAATTTTGGAAGAAAATAAACAATATTACAAACAAATCAACAAAAAAGTCTACAACAACTCATATTAAGCTAAACAAAGAGCCAGTGCATGATCCGTCATTAATAACAGAAATCTTTAGTCAACACTTCTCCACTATTGGCTGCTCTGACTCAAGCTTCACACACTCTTGCCCATTCCCTACACAGAACATGTGTGCTTCCTCATTTTGTTTTAAATCTATTTCTCCAGTTGATGTACAGCAGGTCATTAATAATCTCAGTTCTGACTGTAGTGCAGGCCCAGATGGCCTAGATATAAAAGTTTTTAAACTTGCCTCTCATATTTTGTCTTTCCCTTTGGCTGATCTATTCAACCTGTCGCTTACAACCTGTGATACTCCATCAACTTGGAAAAGCGCAAGGGTATCTCCTCTTCATAAAGGAGGTGACAGCTCCGATGTTAATAACTACAGACCAATATCAATTATTAATAGTATAACAAAAATATTTGAAAAACTTATATTTAATCAATTATCCTCTTATCTTAGAGATAATAATATTCTATCACCACACCAATCCGGTTTTCGTCCAGGCCACTCAACCACCACTGCTCTTTTAAAATTTGCAAACGACATTCTATCAGCAGCCGACAATAACATGCCTACTGGTGCTATTTTTATTGACTTATCTTCTGTTGGATAAACTACATGCTATTGGGCTCTCTACTAATGCTCTATTATTTTTTAACTCATTTTTTCACCATAGGACTCAATGTGTTTCTTTTCAGGGAAGTCAATCAGAATTTAAGATTATTGACAAAGGAGTTCCACAAGGCTCATCTCTAGGTCCTCTTTTATTTTCAATATTCATTAATGATCTCCCGCAAGTCTGTTCTGACTGCTTTATTCACTTGTATGCAGACGATACAGTTCTGTATACATCTGGAACTGATGTTTCACAAATACAGCACTCTCTGCAATCTAATTTCTCTCGGCTTCAGTCATGGTTTTCATCAAACAAACTTCTCTTAAATAAGAAAAAATCCTATAGTATGTTGTTTTTTACCCGACCTGACTCAACAATATCAAGCAACTGGTCAATTACCTCGCATGATGGAACAGTGCTTGAGCAGACCGAGGAATTCAAGTATCTAGGCATCTGGCTTGATACACATCTCTCCTTTAAATCTCATATTAACTATACAACTAAAAAATTACTTGGTTCCCTGAAATCTTTATATCGCTCTATTGATTGTTTTTCACAAGATGTTAGGAAAAGAATTGTGATGCAGCTACTTTTTCCCATACTGGACTATGGCGACACTATCTATGGAAGTACCTTTGATACTTACCTGCGTCCTCTTAATGTTCTAGCCTATATAATAGCCTTTGTAGGTTTGTACTTCGGTGTCCTTACAGAACCCATCACTGTACAATGTATGAGGCCTTAAACTGGCCAAGTCTCAAAAATAGGAGGGAACTCCACTGGTTAACTTTTATTTTTAAATGCATCTATTCTAACTGCCCTTCATACCTGAAAGAACTATTAATTCCTTTCAGCTCTCAATATAGTCTCTGACACACTGACCACTTATTTCTAGTTATCCCAAGGTTCAATAAGGAAGTTGGGCGGCGGGCCTTTAAAATAAGAGCTCCATCAGATTGGAACACCCTTCCTTCCTCTCTAAGGTCTATTACATCTCTTCAAATCTTTAAATCAGCTATAACGACTCACTTGGAAACCCATTGCTCATGTTTTTGATTATTTCATTTTGTTTTTTTTATTTTATTTCATTGTATTACTTACTTTGTGCATTTCTTCTGCATAGAGAGGAGTGTCGAATCTGTATATCTACGTGTTGTGTACAGTTCACATGCCTGCTAATGCACTTTGTGTATTGGATCTGTTTATTTTCTTAAAGTATATTGTATGTATATAAAGTGTATTGATGGCAAGGAATGGGGATGAGGTTTGGGATGCAATGTGTGGAGTATGAATGTGTTTATGTTTGTGATGTCTTGTTTTGTCTCTTAGATATTGTATGTCATATATATAAGGGTATGTCATGTACAGTTGAACGTGGACCCCCTCGAAAATGAGATGGTACATCTCAAGGGGTTATCCTCTAATAAACTTAAACAGATCCACCAACTTCACTACAGCCCAAATATTTGATTTGATTTGATTCAAACCTGCTTCGTTGAGATCACTAAAACCACGTGTGTCTCCTTCCCTCTCCTGCCGTCATGCAGGCACACAATCCCGGCGGGCGGGGCTAACACAGAGCTAACATGACAGAGCTCCAGGTTTCATATGCTTTTTCAAACACCTCTCACTCATTATTTTTGAACTGGACACGACGTTTTTTCAGGATTATATCAAAGTAGGACATGTCTGCTAATTACCAGAGGTGAGTTTATACAAAATCACTGTAAAAAACAAAGTAATATGCACACCGGAGCTCCCATTTTTACCATTTTACTTTGTGTAACGTTTCGGACTAAACAGTTTTTACTTTGTGTAACGTTTCGGACTAAACAGTGTCTGAGGAAGGACTGTTTAGTCCGAAACGTTACACAAAGTAAAATGGTAAAAATGGGAGCTCCGGTGTGCATATTACTTTGTTTTTTACAGTGATACTTTCCTTTGGTATTGCACCCAACAAAAATTTGGATGTGCGTGAGGACTACATATTTTACGAGTTTATACAAAATGAAATGTTATATTAGGAGTTATGAGACTTTATGAACAGCAACATGAGATCACTAAATCCACGTGTGTCTCCTTCCTTCTCCTGCCGTCATGTGAGCACGCAATTCCAGCGGGCGGGGCTATCACTGCCCGCTGAAAGAGCTGTTTGACATGCTTTTTCAAAAGCCTCTCACTAAATATTTTTTAATTGGACACGAAGTTTTTTCTGGTTTATATCAAAGTATGACATGCCTGCTAATTACTAGAGGCGAGTTTAAGCAAAATCAAACGTTAGATTAGGAGTTATAAGAGTTTAAAAACGGCAACATGCTTGTTGCGACTTTGGCGGGTTAACAGTTTGCTCCAAGGCTTTGAACCAGTTCATGGAACAAAAAGGAAACCAGAAACTTTATTATTATTTATGTTCGGGAACAGAAATGATTATTAATAAAAAAAAATAATAGTAGTTGTTTAATACTGGTTCTTTTTTTCCCTGACAACGTGTCCTAACTGAACGCGATGCGACTGCATGTGTGCGTCAAAGAGTTCCATCACTTTATTTTCTATTGGAATGTCCTAACCGAATGCTACACGATGCAGCGCGACTGGTTGCGTTGGTGACATTTTAGTCGCTTGGTCCGTTTCTATTTCAGTCGCACAAGTCGCTCAAGTCGCGTTGTCAAATGGACGTGGGAGCCCTCATTCAACTTGTTGAAGTCAGGCCATATTTGACACTTCCTCAAAACACTACAAAAACCTTAATAAAGCGGACAAGGGATGGAGGGAGATCGCCAGACAGCTGAATGTGTCAGGTAAGTTAATGTTTTGTTTGTCAACAGAGCTAGCCAACAGGCTATCGATACTTTAACTAGCTATAACCAATCCGTAAACTTTTCAAACTCACATTAAATCGAAGGGATATTATCATCAAACTTTTATGCACTGAGGTGTTATTATGTTTAGTAAATGTGTCATTCATTGTGGTTTACATTAAAGGAGAGTACCGGAGTGAATTCAAGCATAGCCCTGTTGAAAGAGCTTGCTAAATGCACTAGTTAGCGAGTGGAACAAAATAATTTGGTACAGCACAGACCGAACGCGAACACAGAAGCGAACAGGCACTTAACACTGAATCAATGGGACCTGACTGTTGGAAACCGAAAGTAAGATATGAGGTTACATAGACTCAATGTAAAGTGTTTCGCGTTCGCGTTAGGTCTATGCTGTTCGAAAATGTTTCATTTCATGCAAAATATATTGCTATTAGAAGGCTCGTGCAGCAGGACTATGCTTAAACTTACTCCAGTATATTGCTTTAAGGGATAGGCTAATGCACGAAACAGTAGTAATGTATCCATGTAGCTTACAGTAGGCTAGTCTAATCAAGTAGGCCTATACTTTGTTACTCAAGGTGTTGCATCTGCCATGATGACATGGGGTAGCTCCCCTAGGAACTCAGCATCTGGTATTACTCTTGGTGGTGGTACATGTAGGGTGTTGTTCTTCAGCCCTTTTTGCAATGCTGAATTCCTAAAAAAAAAAAAACATCACTCGTCCGACCGAAGTCCCCTACCTGGATTGTCAGAACTTGTAGTTAGGGTCAACAAGGGCAAGCAGCGCAATAGAAAAAGTGCCCTTGTAATTAAAAAAAACAAGCTACCACTTCTAGGTGGGGCTGTGATGTTGATATGTTTCCCGTCCAAGGCACCTATGCAATTTGGAAACTGCCATTTTTCCCCAAAATCCCGGGTCACTGCAGCCCAGTTCTCTGCAGTTGGTACGGGTAGGAAGTGGGACATCATCCTTTTTTCCAGAGCTTTAGTTGTATCAGAGATGCAGTCTGACACGGTCTGAACACCCACACGATAATCATATGCCATGGAGTGCATAGAGTCCCCCGATGCCAAGTATCTGCAAAAGAGAGATGATAAGAGTGACATGACAATAATAATGAATAATGTAAAAATGTATGTTTTTTGTCTTTTCTAACAGATCCAAAAGATTGCAAAAACAAAATGGAAATCACTCCGAGATATCTTCAACAGAGTGAGGAGAAATCCTAAAACGTGGGTCAGCAGGGGGCCAACGTAAATAGACGTATATGCAAGACATGTCTTTCCTGCTACCACACCTCAAGGAACGAGGGTAGGTTCATTTTGTTGTGAGTACATAACCATACAATTAGTTACACAATTTGTGTTGCTGCTTAATCCACTGTAGGGTGTAATTGTCTATCAAACTGTTTGAAATCACTACACCAGGGGTCTCGAACCTTTTTTCCTGCTAAAGCTATTATGACAAAATGAATATCTGTAAATGTTGGTATGTTAGTTGTCATGCAGCAATGCAAGACCAAGTAAGAGTTATTGTAGTGTTGTTATGAGTGTTATTGGGGGGGGGGGGGGGGACACTATGCAGCAATGCAACAGCCAGCCAGTTCAGGGACAGTCAGACAGGTATAAAAGTGGGTCACAGTTATTGTAGTGTGGATATGATCATTGTCCATGAGGAGGGAGCTGGGATGCTGGGTTAGTAACTGGTCTGGGAACAGTAACTAGTCATATAGTTTTTATACTTGCAGGTCTAAAAGTAACCTCAATCAGGAGGAAGAGCTGGAGACGGAGGATGAAAACGATAAAGAGGAAGACGATGAGGAGGTGGATGAGCTAGAGGAAGAAGGAGCGAATTCAGAAGACATAGATGTTGAGGGAGAAGAAGACGTGGAAGAGAGGATAGAGGATGGTGGTGTGGGATCAGTAAGAGATAGTTGGGGAAAGGGAAATGGTGGTGTGGGGAGAGATGTCAGAAGAGAGAGTGAAACAAGGAGAAATGGTGGTGGGCAGAACCAGCCAGGAGAGCAGAGAGTGGAGAGAGGAGAGAACCATGTTTACACTTCCAAGAAAAGGAGACCATCATCAGCATCACAGAAACCATCACAGAGACCATCGACAGATGACCTCTATGCAATACTACAGGACCCTGTAAAACCTGACGACCCCAACAAGCTTTTTTTACTGAGCTTGCTACCTGATATGAAAAGAATTTCTGTAAATAACGGGTCAGCTTAAATTAGAGTTTATGTCCACTATTGTTAATTGGGAAAGCAGACAAAATTTTCTTCCACACTCCCACCCATCCACGGCAAAACCATCACCTTTCACCTTACAACACACAGTCCACACCATACCATAACACTAACCTTCCCTATTTTGACAATTTCTCTGAATTGTAGATTTATTGTACATTGTGCATGTAGGCCTATAGCTGCGAAAATTCCCCCCTCTAACTCACTGATTAATTTATTTCTTAAAATGTTGTTGTATTTATTGTTTTTTTGTATTGTTTTGTATTTATGGACAAATACATTAAACTTAAAGAACACAGCAGCCACCTTTCTCCTTAGCTCTTGTTTTGTCCTATATGGTCCCAATGGATAGATGGATGGATGGACAGACAGATAGAAAGATAGATTGATTGACAGTTTGAGCGACAAGACAGGCTAATCATTGGCTAGGCCTGTTGTTTAAACAACTGTAGGCTCCTCCAATTTATGGTAGGCTATGTATGGCCTCATCTAAGATATGCTAAATTAAAAATTTATCTAAAATCTAATCTAAATCCTCATCTAATATAATCTTATGCCTTTGATATTATCTTGCCCTATCTCATCAAGTTTTATGTATGGAGGGCGGGCCTAACCAGTCACACCCCCTAGTTACGCAAAGAGGCCATAGTTACCGCTTGGGGCTTTGACACTTTCATTTCCGGGAGTAACGTAGGCTATGAAACAGCCCTCTCATGAACCGGTCAATATATATAATATTTGAAGTACAATACTCACCCATTTCTCTCTTTTTTTCTCTGCTCTTTGTTGTAAAACGTAGGCCTACTTTTTCGTTGTCTTCATTGGATATTCTCGCGATTGCTAACAAAGGGCACTTCTAGAATCTAACGGACTTAATGTGGACACAAAACATTCCGCGCAACCGAGTGTGACGCAACAGTCGCACAGTCGCGTTCAGTTAAGACACAGTGTGAGAGGATTTGTGTCTTCAAAGAAATCGTGAGGGTCGCCTCCTGTCATTTAATGAATGCATGGAGAAAGCAGCCAGACTGAAATTTGCCCATCCCACAAGCAGACATAGATATAGACGGCAAGTCTGGGCAAACGCACAAAATCAACTCCTCGTGTTCCCCATGGGGTAAACAACACCCAAAATCAGTGGGGAAGTCAATGATATGCTAAACTAGAAATTACACTGAGCACCATCTACAAGGAGCTTGACATATTTTTGAGGTCAATGCTTTAAAGGAAAGCCCCAGAGTGAATTCAAGCATAGCCCTGTTGAACGATGCTGCTAATTGCACTAGTTAGCGAGTGGAAGAAAATAATTTGGAACAGCATAGATCGAACGCAGAAGCGAACAAGCACTTTACACTGCATCAATGGAAAATTATTATTCGAAACACTTTTTCCCTTACCACACCGAAAGTAAGATCTGAGTTACCGATGGCTTCACCTTCGCGTTCGGTCTATGCTGTTCTACTCGCTAAGGGACTGTACCTTATTTACCGGGGGGGGGGGGGGGGGCAATGAAAAAAAAATGAGGTGGGGGGAGGGCCATGGCAAAAAAAATCGGAGTTAGGGGGAGGGCCATGGGGAAAAAAAACGAATTTATTATTATTCTTTTTTTTTAAATAATAATAAAAAATGCAATACTTCTCTGAAACACATCGCTTTGCGATGCAAGGTCCCGGGTGCATACTTTAGCACTGAAGCGTGTATCTGTAGTCATCCCTAAAAATGGTATGATCTGCCTTTTAATACCCATAAGTCCGTTCGAAATCAAACGCTAGCTGGAGCCAATAAGAAGAAGAAGACGAAGAACGTTAGCTGGAAAAAATGGCGGAGAAGAAGACAACATACTTTAATGAAAAGCGAAGCAAACTTAGGGCAGGTAGCAATGTACATCCGAGGCTACGGATATCACTGCAACCCCTTGGTGTCGAAGACACTATCGAAAAAATATGTGGGTTGAAGCAGCGCACAAAAAGCGATGATGTCGAGAGGAAGTTGGCAGCCCTGGCGAGAGTGTTGGAGGAACTGCAACTTCCCGTAGCCAGGCCGCGGACGAGGAGTCTAGTAGATGCGGACGAGGAGTCTTCAAGGGGTTGGTTGGACTTCGAGTACGCACACGAATTGTTCTCTTCTTTTTTTATCATCTCGCCAACCACAGTTGTCTTCCGCGATTTCCTGTTGAATGAAGATATAGGCCTTCCCGTGATACTCTACACGCGATCTACAGGCGAGCGGTATATTATTTTGGAAGGGTCCGTGGACGTTGGCATTGAACTGGCTGTTGTCATTATTATTATTATTAACTTAATTTTTCATCGTACTTAACTTAATACGTGAAGGCAACTTGTCTTTATTGGTCTTGTCTTGGTGACAGTGGAGTTAAAAGGCATCCCATGCAGCCGCAGCGGTAGATTCTAGCGGCTTGTCATAGGTATCCACTGATATCGATAGCACATAATAGTGCAGACAACCGTCCTTGATGTAGGGTACATATCTGACTGTTCTCATGATGGTTGTTCATCTACCATTTTTACATATTACATTTTTGTACCTGTAGGGGGTACATTTTTTGACCGGACTGGTAAATAACGTACAGTCCCTAACATGAGTTCGTTCAACATTACTATGCTTGAATTCACTCTGGAGCTTTCCTTTAATGATGTTCAGATGTACCTAACTTGTAGCCTAGACTCTAGACGTACCCCTAGCGGTAGCAAATTTGAATTTGCACAGAGGATACGTCTAGAGGCCACTGATAGAAACCCGTTGTAGCCTTCCTCTGGCGGCGGATAACCAATCACAGCGCACTATGTGTACAGGAAATCGTAAGGCGGGCTTTGTACGATGACGACAGCCCTGCTCAAACCAGAGCGGAATCGTCTTTGGCTTTAGTTTTGGACGAATTGCATTTGTCATTTTCTTTGAAAGTGAAACAAGAAAGTGCACTGAAGTTTTTCGTTCTGAAAAAGATGTCTTTGCCGTGTTACCGACGGGCTACGGGAAAAGTTTGATATACCAGCTGGTACCACTGGCCGGAAAGCTAGCCTATTACGTGGAGAGGCAGTTTGAAAGACAACACAATCACCCGCCCCTCCATTGAGGTACAGTCTATCAGTGGTCTTCAGACTATACATTCTTATGATATAGTCTGGCGTGTCAGGCTACCAAACTTGGTACCCCTCCAAACATAATAAGGACAATTTAAGTTGATGCTTGTTAGCCTAATTAGCTTGCTAACTAGCCATCTTTCATTCATCACCACAGTAATTGTAGCTAATTTTAGCTTGCTGGACTAAGGTTATCAGCCAGCAGCCAGACCAATGGTACCCTGTCTCAGCTGAAAAGCTGAAGCTAAGCAGGTGTGGGCTTGGTTAGTACCGGGATGGGAGACCTCTGGGGAAAGTAGGCTCGCTTCCCTCTGGCCAAAGATCAAATACCGATGCCCCAGTGCAGTGACTGGCACGCTGTGCTGTAGGAGAGGCCGTCTTTCGGATGAGACGTTAAACCCAACCTGGTTCATTCAATCTGGCCCCTTAATCATCCCCCACTGTATTTGGCTCATTCATCCCTTCTCTCCTGTCCCTTCTCTCACTCTCCGCCTCAAGCTGGTGTGTGGTGAGCGTTCTGGCGCCGACTGTGATGGCTGCCATGCATCACCCAGGTGGGTGCTACACATTGGTGGTGGTTAGTGAGGTCTCCCCTTCCACTGTAAAGTGCTTTGGATCAACTGAGTTGTGTTAAAATGCGCTATATAAATACACTTGACTTGACTTGACTTATCAGACTTGTAATTGAAAGTTTCCATTGATTCAGTGTAAAGTGCCTGTTCGCTTCTGCGTTCGGTCTATGCTGTACCAAATTATTTTGTTCCACTCGCTAACTAGCGTATTAAGCAAACTCTTTAAACAGGGCTATGCTTGAATTCACTCCGGTACATTCCTTTAAGACTGGAGCAGAGACAGCTCATGACATTTCTGTCAGTGTTACTGGAATAAACAAATGATGGAAAATTTATTTTAGTCTAAACCTAAGCAGGTCAACAGGTCATAATCAGACAAAACACCTAATATGGACTTTATTCAATCTTACTGAGCGATCTATTGTTGTTAAGCAACACCTTGTCCATTCACCTCCACATTAAATTGGCCTCCGTTTCCCCCGCGCTGACTCCACCCACGCAATTTTGAGGCCGTTAACCGGACTTGCCGTCTGTATCTGGGACCAGTCTCAGTGATTTCGTTATAGGTGAATATTAGTTTCATCAGTTTTCTAACTTTTCTAGGCCACTGTCGTGCCAACCACTGAAGTTGCTAGGTTAGTTAGCAACGACAGCGCTGGGAAACGAGAGCCAGATCTGTTTTTCCAAGCCGACCAGTTCTAAGTTTCAGCCCTGATGCTTTCAGTAAAATTACAGAGATTTAGGGTATGAGGGGCTGAGGGTCCAAATGAACAGCAAAATGTTTGTCCAGTTAATGTAACCTGCTATTCTTATTCTTATTCTTTATTTGGAGCCCCATTAGCTTCCCCCAAAGTGGATGCTAGTCTCCCTGGGGTCCACCATTAAAATACACAAAGTACATTAAAAACACAAGTAGGCCTACATTAAAATCCAAAAAAATAACAAAACAAAACAAAAACAATGCCTAATCAATCACAGCAGCATCAGTACATTATAAATACAAAAAACATGACAAGAGACCAACTAGCTCACTATTAGCCCTTTTCCACTCAGCCCTGCTTTGGGCAGGTACGAGCCAGGCTGAGTAGGTACCATCTCGTGGCTGCTGGCCGCTGATTGGGCAATCGACTGACGTCATATACACGACTCTGCTGAGCGTGAGCATTGGGGCAGAATTTTTAACTGTGTTTTTAACATCGTAACATGCTCCAAATTTGACTCCAAAAGCTGTGCAACATCAGTGAACATCTTACAACACAGAATGGTAGTGTGTATCAAGTGACTACAAAAGTAGTTGAAACAGTGCTTTTGAAAGCAGCCACACAACGTTACCTGTTTGTTTAGCCTGGCTTCCGCTACTTTACTCCCTCGCAGAGACAAAAACTTGTGTTTTGCAGACGCGAATCTTCCTTTTTGTGTTCAAACATTACTAACCATGTTACAATAGCCTATCATGACACATGAGCCTTACAATACCCCTAATGAGCATGTAAAACAAAACTATATCTTGTCTATCTGTTCGATAAGTTGCTGGGTTGCCATATCTGAGTAGATATCTTGTGCAAGCACCATGCAATAATTACAGGCTTATTCAAAGGTGAAACTAATAGAAAAGCATTTTCACTGGATTCACTGTTCCTGTTTTCATTGAAAATGCACTTAGTATTAATTAAATTGACTTTGAAAAAATCTATAGCCTAATTTTGCTAGATGCATATAGCAAGATCTGGCAACATAAGAACACGTTGTGAAGAGACGTCTTTTGTGCTGCCATTACAGCTCACTGACCGGTCAATGCTCATGACAGGCTGTTGTAACATGGTCAGTAATGTTTGAACACAAAAAAAGGAAGATTTTGGCATATGTTTCACGTCTGCAAAACACAAGTTTTCGTCTCTGTCTTGGATTAGCTAAAGCCAGGATGTAAACAGGTATGTTGCTGCTTTAACCACTATTTTAGTCATTTGAAGTCAAACACTCTTCAGTTCTGCGTTGTAAGGTGTTCACTGATGTTGCACAGCTTTTGGGGTGAGATTTGGAGCATATTACGATGTTCAAAACAGTTAAACTCCCAATTGGTTTGCTGTCGGCGCTAATTCACCGGTGCTAATTCTCCGCTAATTTATGTCACCGAAAAGTGGCGTTACTCCGCCCAACCCACTAAAGTCATTCAGGCCAAGCTGGTGTTTCTCATCAATAGAAATGCAAGCCAAGATCGGGGTAGAGTAGAGTAAGGCCAAGTAGGTACGAGGCTGAGTAGGTACTATCTCTATATCTTGTATGGAAAAGGGGCATTTGTCTCTGCTTGCTATTGTAGCCCTGATAGACCAGCCTAACATTATGCCTCGGCCACTCACCAGAAAAAAAAAAAAAAAAATGTTCCTTATGTTAAGTTTCTTAATATTTATTTCCCCTGATGCTCTCCAGCACTGATCTCCACAGATTTCCACTAGTACCTTGCTTGCTTAGGAAGAGAAATTTAAAGTTATGTTAGTTATGAAGGTGTTCATTCAATGGTGACATCTGGTCTGGTCCAGGTAGACTCTTAATTAGTTGAAGTGCGCCATCATGTGGCCCTCTTATGGTGGCAATGTGAAATTGAGGCCCTCCTCATCATGAAAATTGCTCATCCCTGGCCAGGCCCTGAATATGGACATAAAAAGAATAGACCTAGACTGGCAACCCCAATTTTCAGTTATAGACACTAGGCGTTTCTGAAATGTAATGTTGCCGATTGGCCAAGGAGAGTTGATATCTTGGTTACTTTGACATTCAAGCTGACTATGCTATAGCTATATTAGCTATAGTCATACATTTATTGGGGCGTGGGCGGCCCGGGCCTACCAAATAAAGATATTTCCTTCGCTTTTATGTGGTCCATTTTTGGATCAGAATTTGAACAGCCTTACTCACAAGAAAGGAGCCTACGTTGCAGGTGGTGTGAACGGATGTGCCTTATATATTCATATCTTTACTTCTGTCCTTGTAGATTTTCCCTTACCACAGCTTCAGAAAGAGAACAAAGTAAAAATTGCATCACAAGCAATGAAATGCGCTGTTTATTTTTAACACCTGGAAGATGTCAATTAAAACAAAATACACTGGATATCCAAAATATAAAGTAACTGTAGGCTACATCTGTTTTCAGTTCTACCAAAGTCCATTAGATGGCAGCATTAGGCTAGTATGCACAGAGCTATGGGCACCTTTTCCTAGGGGCCAAATGATGGGCATGATGTGTAGAAAGGACTTTAACTGCATAAACCCATAGAAAAGTATCTTTTAGAAAGGGCAAATACTAGGCCAGGCAGGCCTATAACAGTGTGGCAAAGCAAAATGATCTTTGTGGTGTCAAGAGATAAGGGGGCATAAATAAAGGTGAGAATCTACAAAATCATCTTTACAGTAGCTTTGTTGAATTTTTTTGCCATCACTGGCTTTTATATTATTTATTTATTTATTTATTTATTGCCATTACTGACTGGGGGGGGGGGTATTTTGCCATCACTGGCTTTGTGTGTGTGGTTTGTGTGCTGCTCTTTATTGAGCAGGAGGTGGGCTATGCATGCCACTCTCCAAAACAGTTGTGGTCCAGCTGCAGACACAGGGGAACATCAGAGGCCTGACATTTCCATGGTGTGGCGTTGCGGATCCCTTTGGCAGAACAATTCTTG
This sequence comes from Sardinella longiceps, assembly GCA_027497455.2. Taxonomy (NCBI): domain Eukaryota; kingdom Metazoa; phylum Chordata; class Actinopteri; order Clupeiformes; family Clupeidae; genus Sardinella; species Sardinella longiceps. Next base: position 27,813 of record JAODXP020002936.1, read on the forward strand.
CATCGCCTGCGTCCAACCGTGGCTTTGTTGGAGCTGTTGAACTGCTCAGCACATGCAACAGGAAGATGGGTTGTCTGCCGCTTCACAGGAACTCCTGTTCTCTCCACCTCACAGAGCTCACGACTGCAACAGGAACTCCTTGTGGGTCAACTTCTCTTGCTGGCTGTTTTGAGAGATCTCCAAATGCAGGATGTAGGCATTGGTGCAAGCAATGTCGATGAAGTGGAGGAAGAGGGTGCGGTACCAGTGGCTTGTCCTCCTATGTGTTGAGTAATACTGGATCAGTTGATCCGAGCGATCAACTCCACCCATGTGCTTATTGTACTCGAGCACTGGAACCGGGCAGGGGACCTCCATCACACTGTACGTGCCTTGTCTGCTTTTGACCTTCCTCCTCACAGTGTCACCGGCATAGGCTCCATGAATGGTCGAGCACATCAACACCTCCCTTGTGTCCATCCACTTTACATATACAGCAGGACCCTGTCTGGTCCAGCGCACTGTTCCACGGGCAGACTTCTTTGTAAGGACACCCTCACTTGATGGACACCCCTTCCTCTGCTCTCTGTATGTTCCACAGGCTCTAAACTTGAGGTCATGCAGGTCACCAAACAGCTTCGGACTGGTATAGAAATTATCTGTGTAAATATGGTAACTAGTACATAAAAAACCAGGCTGCACCAGATTCATCAAAGCATTATACGACAGGCCTTGGGAGCTGTTGGAATGCTTTCCCATGTAAACACTAAAATCAACTGTGTAGCCGTTGCTGGAGTCAGGCAACACAAACAGCTTGATTCCCCACTTTGTTGGCTTATTCTTCATATCTTGGGTGAACCCAGTTTTAGCCTTGGTGGCAACCATTTGTTCGTCTACAGCCAGGAGTGGCTGCACACGGAAGAGCCGGTCATGGAGGGATGTGCCCTTCAGTAAATCATTTTCCTGGTCCCTCTCCAGATCACTGATGTGAAGATTCCACAGTAGGGACTGGAAATGGATCCGGGTCATTATGGAGGCTGTAAAAGGCACACTCAATATGCTGTCACGTCTCCAGTAGTCCTGGAGACTCGGAAGCTTCACAAGTGAGGTGTACAAAAGCAGCCCCAAGACACGGTTGAACTCCTGCACGTCAACGTCTGTCCAAGTGCAGCTTTTACCAGCTGCGTGTTGTGTGGCATACCTGTTTGTGTTGGTGCACAGTTCCATTACAACAGCTGGAGAGAAAAACAGTTAGAACAGGTTGAGGGGAGAGTGTTTCACAGGCATGTCCACCTGTAGCTCCAGAGTTCTAGACGCCACCAGAGCTCCATCAGCCTGGATTGGTCATTGATGACATCGACATTCTTCGAATAGTGTCGTAGACTGTCCAATCCAGAAGGTAGTTTTGCATAAAACATGCGTTTGAGGGGGTTTTGCGGAGAGGACGTTCCCTGTTTTGGGGGTTTCTGTGAAGACACAAAGTAGGACTTGCTCCTACAGTGTGTCAGAACCCTCAGGACCTTGCCAATCATCCACATTTTTACAAAGTCCACCTTGTCTGCATCAGTGTAGTTCCCCATGGTCTGATGGATGAGAGCCATATCCTCCAGCAGCAGCTGAGTGAAGGGGATATAAGGGGGGCTGAGGTCAGCCAAGGTCTTCCGATACTCCTGGTGATTTTTGCTGGGACTCATCAGTTTCTCATGAGCACTGAACATCATCTTCCAGTTCTCTGGGACTTTTGCCCAGGTCTCATGGAGTCTCCGTACGGCACGGTTTTTCAGGCCAAATAACACAGCCGAGAAGGAGTGGAGGTTCCCCATCTTCCTCAGAACGGTGGCGATCTGGATGAATTTGGTGATTATCACCACCCTTTTGTCCAGGTCGTCGCAAAGGCATATTTCTGTGGCGACCCAGTATTGCACCTGGTCAAATTGCCGCAGGAAGCGGTCTAGGTTAGCCGTGGTCATCAATGGGTGTCCCTCCTGCCCCATGATGGAGAAAAGCAGCTCCGACTGGTGCAGGGCGGTGAACAGCTCCCAGTCATAGGCCGTCATGTGACTATGGCCTCTGGGGTCTTTATCACCAATAGACGGTGGGCCGAAGGCCTCTATCTGCTTTACTTTTTCACTTTTGGACAAAACTGGAGAAGAGTAGTTGATTTTTCATATGTGCAATACATATTTTTTTCTAAGCTCATTTCCGCTTGTTGGCAGCCTCAACTCGATCATATTTTTGAGAAAATCAACTTTATGTTTCATAACTTTAGCAGGCAAGCGTTATCAGGGCCACACGTACTGCATACCAATCAAAAAATCGTATTCGCCTCACGTGGCTTGAGAAACGCCAATGAAGACTCGAGAAAGACAGAGTGCGAGACTGTTTGAGGAAGTAGGAAGACGACTCGACAGGGAGAGGTTGGCAAGCAAGCTGGACATCACGGAATTTGCACTATAATGTGTGTAATGATGCATGTTACCAACAAGTTACTATTTTGACAGTGTAGTGTTTATAATTAAGAGTCTCCGTTAACCTACCTTGCGTGAACGAACAGAACTATTCAAGGTCTATTCAACATAATGTCCATAACGATAGAGCACAGCTAGAGCTATTGCTAACTGTTTTGCTAACTGCTGATGTATTTGGACTTCAGTATAACTTAATATATCGAACAACACACCGATACAATGCCCTGTACACTTTAAACTAATGTCCGGAATGTTATCTTGGTGATTGTCATTCAGTTTAGTATAATGACATCTATGTAAGTTAGCTATTTTTGACAGATATATTTTCTCCATGTCACTGCTCTTTGTACCTGAACGCATGATGTGACAAATAAATGTACTGAATCTTTCTAGTTCTGCTGTTCAATCAAGCCAACACCTTGTTACATTACGTGTGCCTAAACAAGCATTCAAGTAAATAAATTTGAACTTTAGTCTTCGATGGTCAAGGGCTAAAGCTACCTCTTTCTTTGAGCAGAAAGTGCAGGTGGGTAGGCTACATTAGCTATTGAAAATAGTACAGATAGATATTATAGCAAATAGACACTAGAGTCATTAAAAAGTAGGCCAACATTTTTCTAATCCCATGTGCTGATTTGCCTTTTCCATTGATATAAAGATATCTTATTGACAAGAAGGTGTCTGCAATTCATCTCAACAACAATGAAACGGGCGCAGTCAGCTACAGCCTAATAATGCCTGAAACGTTTGTGTTACTGCAGTTAAGCATAGTAAACTGTCATTACTAGCATGTTAGGATATTATACACATTTTCTGTGGTCAACGAAAAGATTGTGAAGATTGTCCTTTATAATGTGCAAGCACTACCTTAATGATAACCGAACCTCTCCTAAGACCTGAAGTTGAAGAGATTCTGACAATGGGTCCAGCGTCAATTTTATTGCAATTTTTAGTGACAACGATTGTTTGTAAGCCAACTGTTTGCTTATGTAACAGAGTTAATGAAATGTAGATCTAGCCTAACACACAACGCAAAGAAGAGTACAGCCGCTACACTTACAAGTGATAGCCTACGATTTGCTTCAACCTCTGCTGCTGATAGCTAGGCTACACTATAGCAGATGACATGTTTCTTATTAAGAATTTCACCGTTGGATTTATAAAGTCAATATTCTGCAGCATGCCCAGACAGGAACAAGGTAAGATTTATACAAAAAGTGGGTTGACAACTATTATCTGAAGTTCTATGATCTAAAATAAGCCATCTGAAGGGGATTTTGCAGCGTTTTCTGACATTGCTGCTTAGCTGGTGTTTACATTCCGAGGCGGGTCCTATTGAACTCTTACTCGATTGGTTGATTTTTCCAAGGACTCAAAATGCCGACATTTGATTGGGTTATACCTATAGATTTCCTTGCATATGCCCGAGGAAAATAACGATTAAAACCTACTGTTTTTGACGATATATGATCAAACCAGAGCTGCCAACAAATTTTGTTAGGCTTAATACCATTTGTTTATATCACAGATGAAAACTTGTCTACTCTTCTGATGTTTTTTACAAAACAACACGAAAAACGCCCTCGGCCCACCGTCTACAAGGGGATGATGGAGCCAACAACAGGGCCCAGCTGATCATTTGCAGGTGTCAGTCTGCCAATCAGCTCAGGTGGAGAAAGGAAGAGCTTCTCATTAAGCTTGAGTGAAGTGGCCACGCCCCTGGTCTCCATCAGCAGCTGTGCTCTTTCTCCTGAGGAGTCCACCTTAACGAGCACACAGCCACTTCCTTCCCCTCCTCCTCCTCTGTTGTAGCCTCCCATGGGATACACCTTGGCCAACTCTGACATCATATCCCTTCCAGAGGCATTGGTAGGCACCTCCAGACGCACAGACGTGTGGTCAGGGAGGTAGATCTGCTGAGCCACTTCAGCCAGTGCCCTAATTGGTCTAACCCTCACATTTGGGTTGTTGTCATAGGACAGGTATAGTTGTCCATCATCAGCGCCTTGAACAGGGAAAAGAAACATGGATCGCTCCTCACCTGGGCCTTTAGGTTCTTTAAGAAGCGAGCAACTGTGGGGTTCCCCATCAGTAGCGGTCCATAGAGTGCTGCCCACTTCACCACCAGCCGGATGATGACTCTGCGTCTGTTGTGCAGGGCGACGGCTGTCTTTGGTGCCTCAAGGCCTGCCACTGACACAGCCTGGTACTGACTGAGCAGGGCAGAGCACAGCTGTTCTGCAGGCAGGTAAATCAGGTGTGTCAGGAGGAAGTCCCTCGTGAAGGGCACGACTCAGTCACTGCCTGGAGTATGCAAATCCATAGTGCCCAGCAAGACATCCAGTAGCTTTATGGGAGTTCCTGCCATAACAGCGAATTTGCTGGCATTTCTGAATCCTTTCTGGTTGGGCAGCAGCACCATCTTCAATCCAAAGTTTCTCTCCAGGACCAGGGTAAGTTTGCCACACTCCTCCACCTGGAAAGTGTTGGCAGTCACATCCAGAAGGATGGTCATGGCACTCGTGTTGCCTACTCATAAAGAGTGGCAGTCCTGTTCACACAGGATGGGCTTAGTGTTGGATGCCACCTCACCCAGGTCCAACCTCCCAGGGTCTCTGCCATCTTGGAGGGTGGTCAGTTGAGTGATGGCATCAACTGATCCCTTCTACATGATGAAAGAGGAGGCCCCCTTAAATCCCTGACTGAACACAATAGTCCCCATTTGTAAACTGACCTCTGACACCAACCCAGACGGCAGCATCTTTTGTGAATCCTTAGCCCTGAATTTTCTCTTCAGTGCCTTGCGTTGGATTGTCCGGATACAGACCTTTCTCTCCTCCTCGCTCTTCAGTGGGGTCTCACCCTCAGACTCTCCCTGTCCCTCTTCTGTCATTATCACTCGCTCCATCACTTCTCTCCCAACTTTTTTATCGGCCTCCTTGTGACTGGCATGAGCTTGTTTTTGGCAATCGTTTTTCTCACTGCAGTAGATTTCTAATGCAGAGCTCAGGCAACCGGTTCACGCAGAACACTGCAGAGACAGTGGTGTGAATGCACATGCACACATGCACATCACAACAAATAAACAGCACCGGTCACGGACAGCAGACGTGTGAATCGGGCCTAAGATGCTCAATTTCCTTTAGCTTAGGGCCTACTCTAAAATCATGAAGTCGATCAGCTGAGGTGAATAGCAGGGAGGCACATCACTGAACAGGTATTCTCACCTGAACTGCAGCATGTAAACTGACAAAATTGTTTTGGACAGAGTTTACATGAGCATTATCCATGTTAAGTCTCTTAGATTTGTATAAATAGATGTACAGTGCAAAATCTTCTCTCTTCTGTTGTCTGCCTTGTCTTATCTGTCACTGAGGCTGTTTAACATCTTGCCATCAAAGGACTGCAGTTGAAAATTAGCCATATGGCTATTAATGTACACCGTCCTTTTTAAATAGATAAATGAAATGAAACTAAGCTGACAGCAGTGCCATCATCTGTGCAATCAATGCGTGTGTGTGGGTAAGTCAGACACACATGGCTACTTATCGCATCTTTCTGCTATCTCTCTTCAGGTTAGCGACGTTGAATCAGGATGAATGGGGCACAGTCAAGACAAAATAAAATAAAACAAACAAAAAAAAGCAGACAACAAAAATGTCAAAAATTTATATTTTGAGAAAATTTAGCAAAGTGTTTCTGTTGTTTTTCTTTCATAGAAGTAATCAAATTGGCACCTTTTCTGAAATTTCATTTATAAAAAAATCCAAGATTTTATTTAGAGGGCTACTGATCAGCAGGGCTGTCTCTTAGGGGGTAGGCCTACAAGGGGGCCAAGGAAACAGGGTATGGGGGCCTTTTACCCCCACAGACACATACATGAACCATATTGTTATGTTCAAGCATCTTTCATTCATTAATCATTTGTGTTGATCAGTCAATCAGTTGTCTAAGCCTATAAAGTCATATTACAAGGAGTGCTTTTCTACAAATGATCATGGTGGTGTGACTCCTCGCTCTTCCATCGCATTTAACCATATTGTTCGACCAGACAACTTCACAGGAACTATATCATTGTTGAGGGAGAGAAATACTATTGGCCAAGATGTGTTGGTCTATTTTGCCATCCACTGTCGGCCTGTTGTTATTTACAGTCATCTTACCCTTGCACAAGTGCATTAAAGAGGCTTTCAGTAGCATTTTTATAGTCATAAAATCCTTTGAAAATCATTCTTTGAGTTGTCTGACCCGTTATGTCGAAAATTGTATTTTTCTATCGTCTCACTACCATCCCTAGCCGTAGAATCGTTTCTGTAAGTTTCCAGCCACGTCCCTGCGCCTGCCTTGCTTTGGAAGTCTCGTGAGACGCGTTAGGTGACGAGAACAACGAACTGCTTTACGGCATTTCGACTCGAGACACACCCCCAAATAGCTTTAGCCGGCAGAATGCTGCTCGTTTTCATATCATCGACATGGCAGAACCAGCGAAAAGAACAAAAAAGGACGAGAAAAGGCCGCTTTCGGAGGAGTCGAAGGCGAAGAAGAGAGCTAGAGACCACGCAAGGAAATGCAGCAGGGTAAACCTTGGTCGGGCGTTCAATGAATGACGAGAGCTCCGAGACAGCGAAGCATCCTGCAAAACAGATGCCGACCTGGCTGTGCTACTTTTGCAGTTGTAAGTACATCTCACCTACATGTCTGAATCTAGGATCCTACACGTTGTTAATAGTTATAATTTACTCCTATTTTTGGTGTTCAAATGGGGTTTCAATTTCAAATAATAGCTAACGACAACGATAGCCGATTAGCTACCTAGCTAGCTAGCTAGCCTCCAAGAAATCCTGTGTGGGCTACTAACGTTACCTATAGCGATGTAACCACAGAAATGTTTTGATGCTTGTTGGAGAATTGTCCTTGGCCAAGCAAAAGTCACCAAAGAAGAAGATCTGGTTGGCAAATCTGCAAACATTAGCTACAATGACAACTTGTTTCAACTCGCTCAACATGTTATAGTACCCATAGAGAAGTGCAACCACGTAAGTTAGACATTCGGTCTCTGCGTGCCTGTCATGGGGTGCCACCTTTTCAGGTCATCCTCAAACCCCGGGGGATTGGAGTAGTACTAGAATGGGTAAAATTATATTTTTATGTTGTCAGTAAGTCTGTGTTGGACATAATACATTCACTTGGTGTAAGCTACTGTCTGCCTTGCCCTTCCCCTACGCTATTGTTGTATGTGAAGGGCCTGGCTCCACATCTCAAACAAGACAAAGGGAGGGGGATGACAGTCAGGGGCTGCTTACAAGTAAAGGTGTGAACATTTGCACAGGAATGAGATTACTGGTAAATGTACATGGCCATTTTGATTCACTGTTCTACATGTTTCTTCTGTTCTCCTTAGGTTACATCAAACTCATTGTTGGTTGTAGGTATGCAGAGCATAGACATGTTTCTAATGATTTTAATTTCAATCAGGCTGGCACATTGAAGCAGCAGACATCCCTTCTGGTTTGGACCAAAGAGATAGTGAACCACTTCTGGTACTGTAGCAAGCATTGCGACACAGAAGAGCAGTTCAAGGTATGTTTTACAAAATATTTATTGTCGTCAATGTTATGGTGCTTGCTTTTAGGTAGAATTTGTATTAATTTTGCATGTATTGTCACACTGCACAGCTGATGTGGGCTGGCTTGCTACATCATGTCCGCAACGAACATTCTTGGCCAACTGGTTACTGTCTACATGAGCCCCTTGAAGAAGATGAACATGACAAGCCCTGGATAGAGCAAGGTATTGTGACTAAATGTAATGAGTAAAAAAATGTTTGAATTGGCAAGAATGCACAGTGTTCACTGTCAGCATCATCATTACAGGTTCAGCCGCACACCAGGCCCTAGCTGCAATCGTCCTGGACAAGAGGTGGCTAAACCTGGTTCCCAAGTTTCTGATCTTCCGGTGAGCATTGTAATTGGGTGTCATTTCAGAATTGCCAGATGACTGGCAGAAACATGCATTGTTTCAATCACGTAACAGTAAACATCGCTGAATGTAAATCTCCTAACATTCCCAGGGCTTCCAAAATCATGATACGCCTCCAAACGAATGGCCTACACCCTTCATCTACAAAACACGGACACTACTGGCAGCCATCGACTACAATAAACACAATCAGCGCTTGCCAGCACTGGAGAAGGAGGGACATAAAATGTGAGTTTGTTTACATGCCAAGACCTCAGTGTTTCAAAAAAAAAAAAAAGAGTAATGATAATATTGACTAATTACATTATTTACTTGTTCATCAGGTACAGAAGGAAATACAACAAGAAATCGAAGAACTGGTGTACACCGTGAAGGAAAAGAAAAGGTTCACCTACATCCCTGAGCTGCAGAAGAGGCTGATCAGTGGCACTGGTCTTCCCCGTAAAATTTCAATGCGACCAGATGACCCTAGGCGGCTTAGATTACTGTCCTCTGCTCAGCCTCCGGCATCAACAGAGGAGCTGGTTGCTCAGCAAGTGTCAAGGGGGGACCTAGCACTTCCAAATTCTCAAGGCGAATGAGGTTGCACTTTTCACATTTGATGCCACACTAGTCCACTTGTTTATAACAAATGCACATGCAACTGTTTGTAAATGTTTTTATTTTATTTTTCCTAGTTCACACAACAAAATAATTGCACATTCTTTGTAAATAAATAAACATTGATAGACAAAAATGTCCATTTCTTCTTTTGAAAAAAATAAATATTTGAGGTAGAGAATGTGGTTATAACTATTTAAAAGTAACATTTTTCAAGTAAAAAGGAGATAAAACAAACAGTGTACAAATATTTAGATATTGCATGGGCAAAAATGTTTAGATCTTGCATGGGTAAATTGTCACAGGAAGCGAACCTCTGCCATTTCTCCTCTCGTGCAGATCCTGTAGCCTCCTTTGCTCCTCTTGGTTGAGGTCTCTCACTCTTGGGGTTCTCGGTCTAGCACCTCGGGAACCCATTGCCCGAGGGGTGAAGTCAGACGAGTTTGTCGAATTAGATTCCTGCAATATCATTGGAAACGTTTTAGCTTTATACCACAAATATGGAGTATCCTTAGGCTTGAAAACGAAGAATAGAAACCATGCTGTCATAGGCTGCTTCTCTCAACATAGTGTTACTCAAATGTGATACGTCTGCCCACTAACACAGTATCATTAGTTTTCACACTTTCTAAGCCAATCCTCATTATAATCAGATCAATTTTGCCTACGTCAAAGCATATCTCTTTTAGATAAAGTATTGAACGCTTGAAAAGTAGCATTACAATTACGCATAGAAATGGTAGAAAAGTTTCATTCATGTATAGCATTGGCTAACGTTAGGTTAGTGGCTGGTCTGACACCGTATACTTTACAACTAAAGTGTATTTTTCACACGATAAAATACATACACTTACAAAGTGCAAAGCAGCAAATAGTTGGTTTGTTTTACCACTTTTTAAGCGTGAATAGTGTTACTTACCTCAGTAGACATGTTGTCGGTCTGTTGTAAACATTAGTTGTAAATCCGGCGTGAGCAGAGGCGTGAGACTGTATCGATAGCAACAGCAGTAAAGCGTCCGGTGGGAAAGGATTTACGACAGTGTGTCGTAGGGTCTCGCGTAATTACACGTAGCAGCGCCATCTACAGCTTTGGGGTGCACGGTGCATACACAAAAACGGAAAAAAATACAGAGACTTGCTGAACGTGGCTTTAAGTGTATTGATTTATATACTAAAACAAAATATGAAAATCAATGTGTTAAATTATTAGTAGATAAGGTAGGTAGTAGATTTGCCTAAATTTCTAAAAAAATTCTAATAAATTTCTTCAGCCAGAACACTGATAATAATTGACTTGGTTACTATCTTTAAGATAAAAAAAAACAACCAAAATAGTCTGACTAGAGAGAGTGCTTCCTTTTATACTTTAGTATAAGGAAGGAAACATACTGTACACATCCAAAATCTATCAGTGATCGGATGCTTGAAACACTTTTAGATTAAAAAAAAAAAAAAAAAGCAAACACGGAAAATGTATTTGATTTTTAAAAAAAATTAAAAAATATTTTGCAAGGGCTTCATTTTTAGGCCGTTCATTTTTCCTTTTACAAAACTACCCATAACTAAGTAGAGTAGATGCTCCATGGGAAAAACACTCCTCTATGGCACCTCTATGATGTGTGTTGGTAGATAATCATTCATGATACTGGTTGTTTGGTTTGGTTCATCGAGGAAGGACTTTGACACTGTTGGAATTCTTTTGATACCTCTATGATGATGATCTTGATCATCTTTATGCTGACCGGCAGTCATGGTTTACAAAGGAATGGCTTAGATATGGTTGTCATGGTACACTGCCCTTCCACAATTGGATGCTTACTGTATAATGCTCTTACACGTACTGTTGAGGTTGTGATGGACACTAGATCAGCAGATTTTACAATCTGGTGCTCTGGTGAATTATTCATATTTGAATAAAACATACTTCTTACTTAGGTTTCATTGTAAACTCCAAACAGCTATTTTGTCTTCTCCCTGTCAAGATAAGCGTCTCTACACTGTCTCCAGCACAGACAGGGGAATTCTTTGTGTTCACACTTTAGTACATGAGTAGAAACAAATTATTGGTTGCCAAATTATAGCATTAGCAGTGCTGGCAACAACAACACCAGGTTTGTGCAACCAAGAGCATCCTCACATCCTGCATCTATGGGAAACAATGACAATGAAGGAACCACTAAAGCATCTCACAGTATCCACATTCAATACAACTAGACCATAGCATCCACATTCAATACAACTAGACCATAGCATCCACATTCAATAGAACTAGACCTACATATTCAATAGAACTGAGTTTGAGAGATACTGGTGTTAATAAGATATTACCATTTGTTAGGGATGGTTATTACATGGTAACAAATGTTGAGAATAAAACAAAATAGAATTCCTCCACAATTTCTCCTGTTATGTTATTTTTAATAATCTTTTCTCACCAAGTGAATCAGAAATTATCTTCAACATAGCCTACAGAAGAAGCCCTACGTATAGGACATGTCATTGGAACCAGTCCCTGGACTATATGTTTTTCATAAAGGGGAATTACTCAACCAATAGAACTTAACCTCACTTCAAAGAAAAGGATCACTGGTGTCAAAAATGAAATTCCTGAACATGTTAGTGATAACATTTAGTGATCTACATCTACCATCATTATCAGACCCCTTTGGATGAAATATCCTAGCCTGACACGGCAGACTATAACATGAATGTATAGTCTGGAGACGAGTGATAGACCCCCGGGTAAAACTGCTAAAACTAATCAGCGCGACTAGCATCTAACAAGCGATTAAAACAACGCCCGTGCAATAACACCCTGTCCAGATATAACGTTGTGATTAGCTAAACCCCATGATGCCTGAATATAACCGTAAATAGCTCAGAAACAGCTCAGATTCAATACGTACTCGCTGAGCAAATTCAATTTGCTACCACTAGAGTGCCATGCGATGCTGACAAGACGGAGACTGGAAACAAAGATAGAGATGTGTATTAAGCAAAGACATTATTACTACTGATGCTAGCTAGACAATTGAAACCTCTAACACCATTTTGCCTTAACTTAGGGCTCCAGAACATTGTTTTGATCCGAACCATGGACTGATGGTGGACGTGGACTTGGACTTTGAGGGTTAAGGCCAATTCAGATTGAAGATCTGCGAAGAGAGGAGACGGTTGTAGAGAGTAGTTGGTGTGCATCAGTCCTTGCAGGTTGTAAGATTAAACATGTCAAATCACAGTTTGGGAGTTCTAGACCATACTCAGTACAACCCACTATCTCAGAGGCCTGATACAGGTGATAAAGGTGTGTGTCATTGTGTGTGCAGGTAAGTGTTTATTACAGAGATGAGTGTTGGTTTTTGGTGCACACAGTCTAGTAGTCTGCACATACTTTAAAAAATCCGATAAAGAAAAAATCCTCACTGCTGTTTCGTGACTCTAAATGATCAAGATTCAGTACAGATGAGATTAACATGGAACATTCCTCTCACCTTCAGTGTGCATGAAAGCATTTAATATTTCAGTCTCCCATAGCATAAGGGTGAACTATCGGGCTATTGTTGTGGTGAGGAATTTTTCGACACATCTTAGATATAATCATTCACGATATTGGCAGTCAGTCATGTGTGGTCTTTGAAGAAATGATGATATGGTGGTCATGGTACCCTGCTCAGTACTTTGCTATTACCTCAAGTCATTTTCTGAAGTCCTTGAAAACGCAACAAATCGTTCTGTACAGTCAATTTGACTAAAGGGGGTTGTAAAGTTGTTAGTTGTCAAGTTTCCCTATTTATTTATCAATTTTAAGAGTTCTGGAGTTCTTCTAATAAGATGTCATCGCTAAAGGCCCTGACCTGCAGTGACGTCATTACAGTAGGTCAACAGGTGTGTGAATTGTCAACAAGAAACTAATTATTTCTTTTATTTAGAAAGTGCAAAATGTCTGCAGATGGCTTCTTTGACCCACAATAGCCAAAATGACCCTACAGTGCGATTTGGTACATTTTCAAGCGCTTCTGAAAATGGCTTCAAATCCAATCCTTTAATTCCTGGTTTTTAACAGCTGCTCAATGTGCTTTACAGTTCATTGAACTTCACAGGCATAAGTCTTGATGCAGGATAGTGCCAAGAAAACAAAAATAACATTCCCAACATTTAATAAATAACGATAGGCCTAAATCAAATCTAGTGACAATATTTGAAATTCAAATAGAAAGATAAGATTGACACTGTAAGTCAAATAAAAGAAATAAAGATTAAATGACAAGAAAGGACAGTTGGAAATTTCTTAAAAGGGAAAGAGAAAAATCGAAAGCAAAAAATACGAATAAAAAGCATGCAGATAAAACAAATAAGTAAAAAGCATGAAAGAACCATTTAATTCTAAAATACCATGCTTGGTTGTGTCCATGAAAATATACTTAAAAACGAGCAACAATTTCTTGAAATCAGTTATAGCAGTGATATGATCTCATTATTTTTGTGAGGACCACCGCATTTTGTACAATGTTAAGCTATAGGCTATGATGTATGGGAGAGTCCTGTAACAATGGCATGGCATATACAGTGAAAGCAAGCTTTTCAATAAATCATATTTAAAAATCACAGGTGCACAGTACTTTGATATACAGACTAACTTCATTGTCATCATCTACAACACAAGTCAAGTTTTATGACCCGTGCTCCAGTCCGTTCTTATGCTAGTTTGTTGGTTCAGGACTTAAAGCTGAGAAAGGACAGGGTGGCATCATAGGCACTCCAATTTTATTTATTTACTTAATAAATGTGAGTATCATTGCCTTTTGACAGCTTTGGTATGGGCATATCTGCTCTTATAATGGAGGTATTAGGTATTAAATTAAACTAGACAACCAGACACATCTATTGGTACCACTTCCGTAACATACTTGCTTTGTGTAAGGTGAATAGATCACTCACATTTGTGCAGGGGAAGTATTTTATTTTATATTATAAACTTGGCTTGCCATTTGATAATAAAAAAAAAGAATCACCTTATGACATGCATAATTTGCACAGATCAGGTTTTTTTTTTTTTAATCATCCATTTGCAGGGTGATTCCTAGTTCAGTTTAGTTGTCTCTGCTTGCTGCAGTGCTGAAGTCCCACACACAACAGGTGGAAGAGGGGAGAGGGGGAAGAGGGTTTAAGGAAAAGGGGGTTTGCAAAAAGCCATGAGACCTTTAATTGGTGGCAAACTTCAGGTATTTTTATTTATATATTATTTAAGACAGTACAATCACACAAAAGGCAACAGGCTAAGTACATATACCCTCATGATTCATGTATATAATGTGCCTTCAAACAGGGCTCCAAACCATTTTTTTTTTTAAGGCTTACCAAAGTAGCCTTTCAGTTACACTGGAGATAGCAGTTTTAAAGAAATCAACTGTATGTCATCAACATTATCCTTCCCATTGATTATTTCATGATTAATATACTAACCAGTAAATCACAGTACTGATGATAACAGTAGTGACATTTTAGTAATAGGGAGAGGGCAGCACATTGCCATCCAGATCAGTCAGGGCGATCTTCTTAATCTTCATGGTAAAGGACTTCAGAGAGTAGTAGTATTTGTGTGTATTCCATGTTACACCTTCTTCTCCATATTGGTTACGGTACCATTTGTACTGACCATTGGGGTTGGCATACCCACAATTGTATCTATATGAACCTGAAAACCAAAACCCTCCACGACGCTTTTGGGCGCAGTTCCCGTAGTAGCTGTGATCTCTATCAGAAGTTGAAAACCTTTGTCCATTGTGATAATAATTCAGAGAATCTCCTAAAAAGAATGCATTTTTCTATATCAGTCATCAAAATTGAGTAATCTTTTTGATATTTTTAAAAGGAAATGAGGATCTTGTTTACCTGCCCCTCCGTCCTTGAATCCGCTCGCACGGAGCCTGTACCCATCTGACTCTGGTTCCAAAGAGAAGGTGGAGTAGAGAGCATAGACGTTCCCCCCTGATAGTCCTCCATGTCAACTCTCAGCTCATACTTTGCCCCCCATGTCAGCAGAAAGATGTTCTGGAGACCTGGAGATACAGTCGATAATGTTGAAACAAACACAAGAAGATTGTTTTTCCTAGCTAAATGCTATCTCACAAACACAGCAAGATTGTTTTTCCTTGCATAGCTAACTGCTAAAGACTCACCAAGCCAGTACTCCCCATCCTTGTTCCCAAAGCCTTGCTTATAGTGAGCCCAGGGCCTGTCAAAGTTCACACTGCCATCCATTCTCCTTTGGATCACCTGGGAAACGGAGGAAGCATTAAGGTCAAGGTAAACCACTCTAATGGCAGTCAAGTTACCAAAAGTTTCAAGTTCTTCCAGTTTGCGGTTTAATCTTTATACCACCTTTGAATTCAATTCATGACATCAATGTTGATGTTGAGAACAAATTTTTTTTTTTTTTTTTTTTTTTTTACTCACCGTCCACTGGCCTCCTTCATGTTTTTCATTCTCAGCGCAGCCCATGTCACAGTACACCTCCATGGGTGCTTCTTCTCCTAAAGGGTAGATGGTGTAAACACCATTGTGGTTCGATCCATTCTTGAAGATGTCCTCACAGTCGACGGGCAGGATCTGCTGAACCAGAGGGTGAGACTGCACCAGCAGGGGCAGAAGCAGAGCAATGCACCAGTAAACCTGCAAAGGTTGACAGGAGAGAAACACTGTATGAAAGACATTATATTGGCATTTGTCGTCTCTGAAGGCCTACTGTACACCTGAGATGCTTGATTACTTTTTATCAATTCACAACTAATGGATGATGATGACTTTGCACTCAGACAGAAGTAGGTTTACAGAGGTAATGAATGGAGTGTTGTTGCACTTGCAATGTGAAAACCATAGACACTCTATACAGCAGCCTATTTTAAAGAAACATTTTTATTCTAATTATTTACATTTTCACTATTACTTAAATACAAACAGAAAAACAAACATTGACATTACTAATATTTCTTCACTGGGAAAAATATATAGTAACTTACCATAATGATAATGCTCTGTTGAGATACCTCTGTAAGTCAAACACAAGAAGGAAAAAAAGTGATTAGATAACAATGCTAATAATAATGAAGGATGTCTTGTGTCAAGACACAAATGTTCATTAATCTCACCTTTCCTCACATGCAGCTGTTCCATGCAGGGTGATCTCTGTACCTGTTCTCCCCATCATCTTTTATAGTGTTGCCGTGATGATGTTGATCTGATGATGGAGATAGTGGGAGAGGGTGGAAGTTTTTGTTATTAAAGGACATAAAACTGGAACCTGCTTCACAGGTTTTGTTGTGTAATCAGTTATGAAAGAAAACAACACAGTAAATCAGCACATCTATAATTACGTGGGCAGAGGAGGTGAAGTATAAAAACAAAACAAAAAAAAAACATTGTTTGTAAAACCTGCAGAGCTGTTAAGGTTAAGTTAAGGGCACTCTCTTAGGGCCACTCTCTCTCTCTCTCAACTCTAACCAGCATCAAGCTCAAGCTAATAAACAACTTTAGTTTTCTTGTTTTCCATAGAAACATATAAAAATACTTGGCCAAGTTTGCATGACCAAGTTCAGAAAGCTAGCATGCCCGGAATTTCGGGCAGGATTAATTTAAACTAACTATACTTAAATTTATCTATCAAATGCAATCAAACTTTTATCAATGTTTTGGGACAGAGCAAGCTTGCCTCCTTCAGCCTGCTCGTTTCCCATTAGAAATCATCTATGTATGGGAAACATTGGGACAGGCAAGGAGAAAATGGTCAATTGAAAATGTTGATGTATAATCTCAAAAAACAATCCGTACATTTTCTGGGACAGACAACCAAAAAGAAGGACAATCCTGGGATGTGTGGCAAAACTATGCATATGCAGGCAGTTTGACGTGAGGAACTGGAATTATTGCATTGTCTTATTTTATCCTGCTTCAGCATTCATGCAAAAGTTATTAATAATGGCTTAGGCTAACATTCAAGAAATAGGCCCAATGAGTTGGCCTAACTGTACCGTAAAATATTGTTATTCACAGGGATGCAGGCAGCATCACATCTGAATATTACGAAACATCTTCATTAGTTTATTGGTGACTCACAACCAAAGTAACTCAAAGTAAGCAAGATCAACCCCTTTCATCATCAACGCATGCACACAAACCTTTTGAAGAGCAAACAAATAAAAAAGAAATAAAAAAGAGAACTGGTTACGATTGTTTACCATTATTGTGAATAAAATTTATTTTCCAGAACATAAAAAAATAAAGTTTCTGTTCATTCCATGAACCGATTCAAAGCCTTTCCATGTGAGTCACACTGAGCCAACTTCAACAAGACATTAAAGTGAAAGTTCGGTGTAATTCAAGCATAACTCTGCTCTACAAGTCTGCTGCCTGCACTACATAGCGAAGAAAATTTGAAATAACATAAACCAAACACGAATGAGCAATTTACATTGAGACAATGGAACACACTACATTCTAAACCAAAATTAAGACTGTGTGTTCCATTGACTCAACATAAACTGCTGTTGTGTTTGGTCTATGTTTTCCACATTCTTGCATTCCACTCGCTATGTGATGCAGTCAGCAGGCTTGTGCAACAGGGCTATGCTTGATTTACACCGAACCTTTGCTTTAAAGAATATTTCATGGGATATATTGATGTGGCACAAACTACGGGCCTTACCCTGTCCAATGATGTCCTGGACAGTTGAAAGAACATGGCACTAATTTTGAAAGTTGTCAAGGACAGGCCTTTGTCAATGGAGCCAATATGAGAGGTGTAGCGAAGGGAGAGAACATTGACCCGACCCGGTCTTGAACCCGGGTCTCCAGGGTGCTAAACGTGCAACTTGACTGCAACGCAAAAGAGTCAGGCCCGTTGGTTTGGCAGTCAGAGTGCATACTCAACCGTGGTTACGGTACTCCGTCACACTGCCTTCCCCTTCGGGAAGCACAGCCATGCACTACACGCATACTAGCGTCCCTCACGCATCCACCAGCCGTACTTCTCCCATCCCAGGGCACCCCACACTCTAGTCCTTCACCCATCTCTGGGGTCCCTCACTCCGAGGTCAACCTGGAGGTCCCTCATATGGCTCACACATTGGGTATGCCTCCGATGGCCTCAGGGTAGCCATCCCACTTCTGACACCATATGTAGCAAAGGGAGACTACAGTGACCCCACCTGGTCTCGAACCCGGGTCTCCAGTGTGCTAAATGTGCAACTTGACGGCAACACCATAGAGCCAGGGTCCTTGGTATGGCAGTCAGAGTGCATACTCAACCGTAGTGACGCTACTCCGTCACAAAAGGAAAGAAGCAAGGAGTTCAGGCAAGACTGCTGCAGTTGAACCTAAAGAGTATTGTTTCTTGTGGAGCTATACACTACTATGAATCTTGTCAGCTGATGCTGCCAAATCCTATCAAGAGGCCACTGGCTACTTTGGGTATTTTAAGAATTTTGGACACATGACCTCATTTCCAAATAAGCCTGAAAGATATCTATTCAGTGGAAACCGTTTTGAACACATTTCATTCAGTCTTTCCCAAGCTTGTTGTTGATAGCGCAAGTGAACAGACTTTACGTTAGGTAGTTGATAATAAGAGGCCTACACGCTCAGGGCTGCCATCGTTGCTCTTGAGCCATACCTTAAAGGAGAGTACCGGAGTGAATTCAAACATAGCCCTGTTGAAAGAGCTTGCTAAATGCGCTAGTTAGCGAGTGGAACAAAATAATTTGGTACAGCACAGACCGAACGCGAACGCAGAAGCGAACAGGCACTTTACACTGAATCAATGGGACCTGACTATTGGAAACCGAAAGTAAGATCTGAGGTTACATTGGCTCAATGTAAAGTGTTTCGCGTTCGCGTTAGGTGTGTGCTGTTCGAAAATCTTTCATTTCATGCGAAATATTTTGCTGTTAGAAGGCTCGTGCAGCAGGGCTATGCTTAGACTTACTCCGGTATATTGCTTTAAGCGATGGTATAAAACCTGATTGTAATGAAGTTCAACCTGGCAGGAAATCGGCAGCATGAGTGGCAGACACATTGTGCTCTGTCACACTGATTAACCGGTTTGTCAATATCAATTTAATCATCATCTTAATTGGTCACATACTGTACTGTAGATACCTTTAGCATACAGTATCAGGTGAAACCGCATAATCTGAATATTCCAATGACACCAGTCACTCATTCCCGTGAGAAAATGAATATGTACCATGGGCTTTATTACATTTCAACCCTGCACACACCCAGGATACTGTTGGCAACACACAGCCCCACAGACTAGGAGCCAAACAAACACACTAGCCAGTGAGATCAAATCCTATGGTGTAAATTCTATTTCACTTACTAACACAACTCTGTTGTCTACTGCGAGAAGTTGTTATTGCTCAACCAAAAGACTTCAAACACCCCCGGTGAGGTATTATTACCAGGATGTAGGCCGAGATGTATAAAATTCACCGTACAAAAATAACAAAAAAGTGAGCTATCATATGAAATGTCATATGCAATTATGTCATTTATATGATTTATACAGTAAATCAGTATTATTTGTGCTTGCTCATATTTCAGTGGAAAGTTATTCAGGCCCACTGCTGGGTTTACATTACAGTATGTGTAGGCTGCCTGAAAAGGTAGCTCTTGAATTATGGACGGTGGGCCGAGGCGTTTTTCGTGTTGTTTTGTAAAAAACATCAGAAGAGTAGACAAGTTTTCATCTGTGATATAAACAAATGGTATTAAGCCTAACAAAATTTGTTGGCAGCTCTGGTTTGATCATATATCGTCAAAAACAGTAGGTTTTAATCGTTATTTTCCTCGGGCATATGCAAGGAAATCTATAGGTATAACCCAATCAAATGTCGGCATTTTGAGTCCTTGGAAAAATCAACCAATCGAGTAAGAGTTCAATAGGACCCGCCTCGGAATGTAAACACCAGCTTAGCAGCAATGTCAGAAAACGCTGCAAAATCCCCTTCAGATGGCTTATTTTAGATCATAGAACTTCAGATAATAGTTGTCAACCCACTTTTTGTATAAATCTTACCTTGTTCCTGTCTGGGCATGCTGCAGAATATTGACTTTATAAATCCAACGGTGAAATTCTTAATAAGAAACATGTCATCTGCTATAGTGTAGCCTAGCTATCAGCAGCAGAGGTTGAAGCAAATCGTAGGCTATCACTTGTAAGTGTAGCGGCTGTACTCTTCTTTGCGTTGTGTGTTAGGCTAGATCTACATTTCATTAACTCTGTTACATAAGCAAACAGTTGGCTTACAAACAATCGTTGTCACTAAAAATTGCAATAAAATTGACGCTGGACCCATTGTCAGAATCTCTTCAACTTCAGGTCTTAGGAGAGGTTCGGTTATCATTAAGGTAGTGCTTGCACATTATAAAGGACAATGTTTCTTCACAATCTTTTCGTTGACCACAGAAAATGTGTATAATATCCTAACATGTTAGTAATGACAGTTTACTATGCTTAACTGCAGTAACACAAACGTTTCAGGCATTATTAGGCTGTAGCTGACTGTAGCCCGTTTCATTGTTGTAGAGATGAATTGCAGACACCTTCTTGTCAATAAGATATCTTTATATCAATGGAAAAGGCAAATCAGCACATGGGATTAGAAAAATGTTGGCCTACTTTGTAATGACTCTAGTGTCTATTTGCTATAATATCTATCTGTACTATTTTCAATAGCTAATGTAGCCTACCCACCTGCACTTTCTGCTCAAAGAAAGAGGTAGCTTTAGCCCTTGACCATCGAAGACTAAAGTTCAAATTTATTTACTTGAATGCTTGTTTAGGCACACGTAATGTAACAAGGTGTTGGCTTGATTGAACAGCAGAACTAGAAAGATTCAGTACATTTATTTGTCACATCATGCGTTCAGGTACAAAGAGCAGTGACATGGAGAAAATATATCTGTCAAAAATAGCTAACTTACATAGATGTCATTATACTAAACTGAATGACAATCACCAAGATAACATTCCGGACATTAGTTTAAAGTGTACAGGGCATTGTATCGGTGTGTTGTTCGATATATTAAGTTATACTGAAGTCCAAACACATCAGCAGTTAGCAAAACAGTTAGCAATAGCTCTAGCTGTGCTCTATCGTTATGGACATTATGTTGAATAGACCTTGAATAGTTCTGTTCGTTCACGCAAGGTAGGTTAACGGAGACTCTTAATTATAAACACTACACTGTCAAAATAGTAACTTGTTGGTAACATGCATCATTACACACATTATAGTGCAAATTCCGTGATGTCCAGCTTGCTTGCCAACCTCTCCCTGTCGAGTCGTCTTCCTACTTCCTCAAACAGTCTCGCACTCTGTCTTTCTCGAGTCTTCATTGGCGTTTCTCAAGCCACGTGAGGCGAATACGATTTTTGATTGGTATGCAGTACGTGTGGCCCTGATAACGCTTGCCTGCTAAAGTTATGAAACATAAAGTTGATTTTCTCAAAAATATGATCGAGTTGAGGCTGCCAACAAGCGGAAATGAGCTTAGAAAAAAATATGTATTGCACATATGAAAAATCAACTACTCTTCTCCAGTTTTGTCCAAAAGTGAAAAAGTAAAGCAGATAGAGGCCTTCGGCCCACCGTCTATTACAGACAGTTCTATATTCCACAGTAAGGTGGGGACCTTCATTCATTTGTTTAGGCTGTAATAGCTAATTAACCATCTGTATTTTTTATTTCCTGTCAATAGGCTGTGTCATGCAGATTGCAGAATTTGTATTAGCTAGGTTGGGCAGTTGAATGAATAGCTCACATTTACTGTCAGCTTAAACATGGTTCAATTAGGCAACTACATTACAAAATAAACGTTATTTTTGTATAATATGTCGGTATAATAAGGATTATTACTCTGTTCACCACTGATTATGGCTCTGTTCATTCTGCTTTGATGACATTTCAATTACTAACTGTCTTGATAAACACAGAAGTTTGCCAAATGGGGCCACCGTTGGTCAGATAAACAAAATGTTACAGTTGAAAGTCTTCACTGACATATATTTTGTGTGACATTTTCTACAGGTTCAAATGAAAACTAAGAGGCATGAATTCCAATAAAATGGCATTTATGGAAGTGTGAAAGATCAAACAGTACATGCAAGCATTGCAAAAGGTTCACCGGTTACACCGCAAAGTTATAAGCAATACGCAGGATATACCACACGTGTGTCCTGCTCCCCCTAAGAGCCACCGCCATCTAACAGACTATAAAACAAAAAGACAAAACAAATGAAAACACATAAGAAAAAAAAAACAAGACAAGACAGCAGCACAGCCTGTGTCACGCCATTAGAGACATGGCTGTGCAGCCTAAAAGAACAAACACATTAAAACTTGTCACTGCATCTTGCTCTAACACCAACAGTAATGAGTTCATCCACTAGGAATGATGCACGTTCTTAGGGCAGGAGGGTAGGAGATCTTGCCCATGTTGGCTGGCCAGCAGGGCTACATAAAACAAAAGATTAATTAAACATAAGACACAAGACAAATGAACAAAAACACAGGATCAAAGAAATATATATGGAGAGGGTGCCACAGAGCAGGGCTGCACCAATAATTAGCCAAAATCGCATGGCGGGCAGAGAAGGTCTGCCTGCCACACAGGCATAATTCAATTCTTGACAACTAAATTACCTGTTACAATTAGCAAACAACAGCTATGTTGACTGACAAGTTTCACATGAGTTTTGATGTCGGCAGCAGGGCACCTGAAGTTGGCAAGTCTGCATTCTTTGAGTTTAACTACTGGTACAAATAGGGTCTTAACATTGGTCCGGTCTTAACATTGGTTGGGACAATACCATTGCTAGGGACAATACCCTAACCCCCCAACCCCAAATGATATATATATCATGATGTGTGCTGATATAAAGTTCTTGGTTAGTTTAGATGAAACAAGATGCAACAACAGTCATACAGTATATGAAAGAGATATCTACATTCTGCAAGTTAAAATGATCAATGTGGCAATTATGACGTATGATTACTTGACGTTTCGGTTTGTTTGGAATAGTTGAAACATTAGAAATCGAAACATTAGAAACAACACCAAATCTGTTCGGATGTATGGATCAAATCATGGAGGTATTAATAAACCTGGAGAAACATACCAAGTCCCGCCTCCCATTCATTCCAATGTGGAATGCTAGGCTAGTGAATTCATCCAAAATTGAACAAAATTTTCAGTTGTCAAGATGGCGTTTCATGGAGCACACTTCCGATTTCATTAGGCCAATGAGGACCCATGTTACTAATGGAGATGAGGGCGGCTCTGGCGGCACACACCTGATTTGCACAGGGAGCTCGTTAGCATGAGCTGAAAGTGCAGCATTAACCAATCAGCATATGTCAAATGGAGTCGGATATGATGTCATTTCTGGAAAATGGCGACGAGGAAGTGCAATGCTAATTGGCGAAGCTAATCAGCCAAATCCTGACCCCCTGGGATCAAATCTAGCCTGACGAAAGTTGCCTACTGGCGACACTTCTTTCCACCAGATGGTCGTTTTTGGCCAATCAGTAAACAGAGTTAGAAATGGAAACCACAACGTTGAACCCGTACATCACCAGTCTCGAGTTCAAGATAGCATAATGCTACAACCTATGGTTTCAACACGCTTTATAGAAGCCGTGGTGAAATGTTTAAAAACGGTTGAACTGGTTAAACAGTTGATCTTGACCCCTTGTGAGCTCCAGCACATACATGTAACATTGCTGCGACCAAGCAGATTTTCATTGGTTGAGGGAAAAAAGCATAGCGCCCTCAAGAGAGGAAACGATTGCCAATGGAGATGTTCCAGACGCTTTGCAAAAAAAGTGAACCAATGTACTGTATAATGGTCAAATCAGGCTAGATCAGACCAATGCTTTGAACCATGTCATGGAACGACACCAGAAACTTTAATGATTTTGTAAATAAACAAGTTCAATTTTATCTTTTTTATGGTTTCATATAAACTTATATCTTTTGCTCATATTCTTTAGAAAATTCTTCACCAGGAGATGGCAGTGTCTGTATGAAATATGTTTGTGACACTATTCATTTGTTGATCAAGGTTGTTTTTCCCATAAATTGTAAATTTATTGCCATATCGTGGTTGCAAAAATTTAGAAACTGTACTTCGACTTTACTTAGCTTATTATTATGATGAGACTTTCTCTATGTTATGTGCAATATATTCCTAATAGATTTATAGAGCCATCTATACATTTTATTGATGGCTCACAAGGAAGAGCAGGCTAAAATTTGTTTTCTTCAGTGGTCAAAGTCTCATAACTTTACATTTGTCATAATTTAGATGAAAAATTATTTAATTTATAAGTAATATAAGGTTTTGCAGAGATATACAATCATGAATCTAGACAGACATTCCTTGCTTTACAGTAATAAATAGATGTGAATGCATGACAATTTTCACAACACTGATTTATCCATCATTTAATTGGTTGAACACTGTTGGTGTTCACTAATCACAATGCTCTTTGTGTTTAGAGAGTCATAGGGTGGGCTTTACTGAAAACAATGACCTTTTGAATTGGTGTCCTGATGCCTGCAGAAGCAGTTTGTAAGATAACTGCCTAGTTCCGGCCACAGTTGAGCTCAGTCTATCTATCGTTGCCAAACTATACATTTTAATTTTATAGGATAGCTTATCAGGCCATAGATATGGCATTAAGTGTTCACATTGTATTCCCTGACTGGTTTATCCACTAGATGGCAGTAGTGACTGAGGACACAAGTCTCTTCCTTGCTGTACTTCACAATGCATCTGGCAAGGGACATTACTAGAGCGATTGGGTTTTGTGTAAAACCAACTGTCTGTTCAAAGCAAGTTTTCCGGAAAGTAGTAGTGAAATTACATGATCTTTCTCGGTACATCTGAATCTGATGATAGTAATGGCCTATGGGGATGTACAACCAGAAGAGTCATTTGTTTATTAAAGGTGCTATGTGGAATTCCTGTCAAAAAATCATATACCATACTCCACACTCAAGGGGGTGGTGTTCAGCATAAACCAGAGCCATAGCCTGTAGAGTTTGAGGCTCTTCACCTTAATTTTTACAGTCAATGCTCTTCACAAAGTATTTTTTCTACCCTATCCAAAAATTAAAAGCTTCCACCATAATTTACAAAGATGGGTAACATGCAACTATATCAAGAAGCTTGATTTCTGCAAGAGCCCATGAAAATAATCGCCTTTAGCGAAAAGCGCGCCTGTAACACAGACTAACGTTAACTAAGTTCAACATATTGACAGGGGACAATGCATCGGCAACACCGAAACGAAGGCTTCTCCTTTGGAAGAGCCTAACGTTAGTGCGTGATAAGAGTTCATGCAGGTCAGCAGTAAGCACCCTGCCCGCTTCATACCATTCCAAGAACGATGAGCGATGCACATGTGTTTTCCTTTACTAACGAATTTGTGATCCGAGATATTCCTTACCTACACCTCGATTAAATCAATTGAATGTCCACTATTATTTAGGTGTGCAAATCAATGTTACCAGAGTTGGTCGATATTTAGATCATATTGATATTTCAGCCAACTAACGTTAACGCTAGTTGGCCGCCACTGCACCCACTGACAAGAGTCGGGCTACTAACGTTAACAGCTTGATTGCTTTTGACAGGGTCTACTTTACGTTTACAGATCAATTTCGTTAACACAAGCCCCTGTGTTAGCAAACATCAGCTTGGCATACCGCTACATTTAACCATAGGACGTATAGTTGTAACGTTACGGGCTCTGCTATCTATCTAACATAACTTTTGACATGGGCAGTGGTAGCCTAATGTTAGTCTTTTTACCTGTCCAGACGAAACATTGCAGTTCCACCATCAATCTTCCTTTAGCCTACTTGCTCCAGCTGCCATGAATGGTTTTCAAACTATGTCGATGGTTTAATTCCAGTTTAATCGGTTCTTATCTTCACTTTTCAATGAGTGTGTTCCTGGCTCCCATAACTTGTGGTGGTGGTGGGGTTGACGTTAGTTTCAGCTAATCCAGTACAGCTCAATCCTTGTACGCTCCTTCTACTTCCCATTCTGATGGAAACGTGGGACTTTGTATCTTCCCTAGAATTGACAGCTACTCCAGAAAATGCGTAATAGCCATAAACATGTACATTAACAGGGCATAAATGGACTCTGACAGATTAATTTCAACTACAAGCCAAGTGCTACTAAACCACAGGCGATTTCTTCGTCAACAATCGGAGGTTTGCGAGCTGTGACAGGCCTGTTAGTCGCTAGCGATTACTAGTGGCAAAATTGGTATTACAATACAAATAAACAGGCATCAGGGCCGTGGCTAATTTTTAGCATGCTAATTTGGGTTGATATCTCAGCAGCTGAGTACATGGTCGTATTTTTTGTGTGATGACTGCATTTGTTTCTTCAAATTCTCCTGTTGCATTTTGTTTATTTTTTCATATTTCAAACTTCAATTCTTACACAATACACCTTTAAAGTGACAAATTGGTAAAAGTTTTAATGCACCATTTTTGACACAAAACAGCAGAATTTACTCATTAATAGTAAGTAAAAGTAATAGTGTAGTATGGAATAGAATAATCAAAACATTACTACAGTACTTGAACTGCGTAGACATGGTAGCCTAGACGTATCCTTGTGGCGGCAAATAAATTTGCTCTGCCTATATGTCTAGTAGCAAGTCAGGAAATTTAATTGGTTGAACACTGTTGGTGTTCACTAATCACAATGCTCTTTGTGTTGAGAGTCATAGGGTGGGCTTTACTGAAAACAATGACCTTTTGAATTGGTGTTTACATCTTGTTTATTGCTCTGATTGGTCATCGCCTGTTCTGATGCCTGCAGAAGCAGTTTGTAAGATAACTGCCTAGTTCTGGCCACAATTGAGTTCAGTCTATCTATCGTTGCCAGACTATACATTTTAATTTTATAGGATAGCTTATCAGGCTATAGATTTGGCATTAAGTGTTCACATTGTATTCCCTGTCTGGTGTTGGCAGTTGGCAGTTGTGGTATGGATGACTCACAGTTGGGTTGTACCAAAGACCTTTTAGTACTTAATGCCTACAGCCTGGTGCACAGATATATCAAGATGGAGTGGGTAAAGTTAACTTTAACACATGGGACTACCGAAAGACTAAGGCCTGATTCACAGGCATATTCCTGGGCCACTGCTTGTGCAATTGCTGCTGAAATTGACATTTTATTAGTGAACTACTCTTTCAGAGTTAAAGAATAGTTCCTGTGAAAGTTTTTTAAGCTTCTTATGTAGATGTTTTACAAATATTTCCAGACTTAAATGAAGATCCATTTGAAAGGTCATCTCATTCTGATCGCTTTTTTTAGTATTTTCTTCTCTTTAAAGCTTTATAAAAGCCATGAAACAATATTGTATGGTAGATATTGCACATATTATATGAGGGCAGTCTATGTACATCACATCCAAAAAGATTTAATGACAAAATAAGTCATAATGTCCAAGCTAGGTAACATTATAATAATATTAGGTTGTGTTTGGCGGCCATCTTGGATTTTCACTATAAAAAGGACCTAAACGGACTTAAATTTTTGGGCACCCCTTCTGAAATGATGAGATACATCCTAAAGAGTATGTATACCAATTTTGGTGCTTCTATCCACCGTGTAACGATTTGGCCCTTTTTTGTTGATAACTTCCCCTACTATAGAGTCAGTAGTCAGGAGAGCTACAGTATGCATAATCAATCCAGTTAATGCAGATACAACTTTATTGCTGGCCTTTAGCAGGACCGGTTGTACTGGGTAGAGTTTAACCGGTGAAATGTTATGTTTAACTATTTGAACAGTGTTTGGCCTCAACGTTTCTATATATGCAAATCCTTTGCTCCTGTTTGGTGGGTGTTTCAGAAAAGTCACCCTCTCATTATTGAGGTGTATCAGAAACCCGCCACATTAATTAATACAGGGAGCACCATGTTCACCTCCATGGGAGTGAAGAGTCGAAACCAAACTAATCCCCATATTTATATGGATTTCATCACGCTTGGATAAAAACTCAAAAACAAATGCGAATGAGAACACTATCAGCTGCGCTTGTGGCAGCAACAAAGTGTTCAAACCTGTTCTTGAACTTGGCTCTAATCTTTTGGTTGGGGTACATTCCACTGTTATTGAAGAACTTTGACAGCTTTTGTCTTGACATAGTGTATTTCCTGTCAGCCCAAATGATGGGTGATTGTTCTAGCATGGTGTTATTATGTAGTACATTCATAGTAAAAGTAAAAGTGCAAATTTATAATGCAACATTTGTCAGCCCTGCACATGCAAGGAGCTAACACACCAGGAAGATAAAAGATGCAGTTTCTCATACTCTCACAACTCTTAAGTTTATTTAAATAAATCTTACTTCAAGGTTCTTGATGACATGTTTTTATGTACTGTTTAACCTGTCAGCCCAAATGATGGGTGATTGTTCTGGGGTGATTGTTCTGGCATGGTGTTATTAAATCAAATCATCATATCAAATTTTGTTTGTCACACACAATTACACATAGTACAACAGTGAAATGCGTGGTCCGCTGACTCCAATGACTATGTGCGTCAATGAAAAGTAAATAATGAAATTACTTATAAAAACTTTTATTATTAAAAATAATAAAATAGATCTGAAAATAACAGATAAAGTGTATATGTCATTATGCTTTGTGGTCCTCATTCAAAGTACGACTAGCTTGAGGATAGAAACTTTTCCTCAACCTCTCAGTTCTGGCTTTCAAACTCCAGTAACACACCAGCAAGATAAAAGATGCAATTCCTCATACTCTCTCAACTCTTGTTAGCTAAATAAATCTTACTTCAGAGTTCTGGGAAAGTCTGTCATAATTATGAATGACCTTATCATGATGTCTTATTTATTAGAGAACTGGAAGGGATTGGCCAGTCAACATTTTATAGCGCAAGTAATGCTCCAAGCATTTAAGTACAATTTCATCGACTTTTGGGTCAAATTTGTTGGCAAAAAGATGGTGCTGTTTGAGGATCCAGTTGAGATCTCTTATACCATACACACACAACTCTCTTCTGTAGGCTCCAGTGCATGGGGGATAGGAAGCCCCTTTCTTAATGTCTCCTACAAGACCTTGCCACTTCACCAGACGGGCTATAGCATTCAAGTCTGTCACATCATATCTGGCGCTGGGAGGGGTGGATCCTGGCATGCTTGGCATGCGTTGAAGAGATGCCCAAAAGTGCTCGTCTGGACTGTATGTGTCGTTCTCCCATTCCATTAAAGCTTTTGCCTCTGGGTTTTTGAACAAGTGCTCCACAAACTCTCTTGACAGCACAACATAAGCATTTCCAGAGAACATTGGGGTACTTATGGGAGGGGGGGTCTTTTTTTGATCAGTTCGAGTGACGCTAGACTCGGTCACATTGTGATGGAATTCCCAGCGGGCTTTCTTGTATCCAGGATTTTTTTCTGACTCCATGCTGTTTTTTCCATTCAGCATGTTTAATGCTTGCACCATCTCTGCGTTGGTTTTTATGGGGAAGTCAGTTCCACAGGTATTAATAAAATATTTCCACCTGACAGTTGAGTTCAGCAGATCATGCATACAGTTCAGATCAGCTTGGACTCGAGACCAAGACGCATAGACAACATTTTCCAATTTACTGGCCACAAACACATTGGGAAAACAAGAAACAATGGCTTGTACAGCTTTCATGAAATGTGCGGGTGATTTCTTGTCCACATGTACACAGTATATATTCTGTGGCATGTACACAGCTCGGAGTAGCCTCTCAAACATCTCGATTTGGTCATGGATCACCATGGAATAGGCAAGAGGAAAGTTTCTCTCCTCTTCACTGAGAGCCACAGTTGTAAATCCTCTGTATTCAATATAAGCACTGCAATCTTGTGTTATATTGATATAAAAAGACTCTGGCAAGGGCTCACGTTTTCTCAACTTCAGGAGTCTGCTGAGGTCCTCTTCTTCAGATTTGTCCACATCTCCACGGAGAATGGCTGAACATGCCAGAAATTCTCCATGGTCATTCGTAAATGAAATCCCTTTCCCTGTTGAACTAGTATTAAACCTTGTAGTCCCACTCCAAAGGAAAAATGAAAAAGATAAAAATACATATACAAGTCCCTTTTTCAGCAGCTTGAGTCTGACAAAGCCAAGCCTAAATTGACACATTTTTCTGGTTTATGTTTCTTTGTATCTGTTCTGAACTGGATGTTCTGAAATGTCAGTGTTAGTGAGTGTCAGTGACTCAGTGTTAGAAAAATCACATACAGTATTTGGGTGTGGCTGCTGCATGGAAAGCCAACCCCCGGAGGTGCTACTTGGGACCAAAAATACCTTTCCCTGTTAAACTAGTGTTGAGCCTTGTAGTGTAACTCCACAGGAAAAATGAAAAAGACAAATATAAGTTTTTTTTTCAGTCATTGGTAAATACCGAGGTCATTGTTGGTAAATGAAATCCCTTTCCTTGTTAAACTTGGATTTATGCCTCTTTCTGACTTGAAAAAAAATGGGTAATAACATTTCAAACATGTCTAAATTCACTTTCTTTCAAATAATACATATTTGAAGCCTACAAATTTGGAAGTCCCAAATAGATAAAAGTGGTTTTACATTTTTGTGCATGATGCTTCTATCTATTTAGGATCTCCCAATTTGTGTGCTTCAAATATGCATTATTAGAAAGAAAGTGAATTTAGACATGTTTGAAATGGTATTACCCATTATTTTCAAGTCAGATAGAGGCATAAATCCAATGCATTTCAAGAATGTTCAGTTTACGGTCTTTGGTATTTTTTGCACTCAACGGTGACTTCCAGGCAGCGCTGCCTTCAAGGCACTACTCCACTCAGTTTAGGGTTAGGATGAGGGTTGAGGGGGTTAGGGTTAGGAATAGGGCAAGGGTAGTGCCTTTTAGACTGTGCTGCCTGAAAGGTGACGTTGGGGGCAAAAACACCATTAAGCTCAGTTTACCACCTTAGAATGTCAGAATGTCCAGGTGTGAAAAAGGTGAATAGGCTATGACTCAAGTCTCCTGGAAGTCTCCTGGAACGTCCTGTAACTTCACCGCATAGCAGGACTGGCTATACTGGGCCGAGTTCAGCCGGTGCAATGTTTTGGTATGTTTTACTGATTGAATGAACAAAGTGTTTGGCCGCAACATGCCTCCAAAATTGTTTGCTCCTGTTTGGTGAGTGTCAGAAAGGTTACCCTGTCAGCTTTGAGTTGTATCAGATACCCGCCACATCACAGTAATCACCATGTTCACTTCCAGTTGAAAAATAAGAGTGAAGAGTCAAAAATTAAGTAATCCCCCTGAATTTTATCACACGTGGTTAAAAAATAAAATAAAGCTGTAAGTGAGAAAATGAACCGCTCAATGGTGTTTTTTGCCCCCAACGTCACCTTCCAGGCAGCACAGCCTAAAAGGCACTACCTTAACCCTATTCCTAACCCTAACCCCCCAACCCTCATCCTAACCCTAAACTGATAGTGCCTTGAAGGCAGCGCTGCCTGGAAGGCACCGCTGAGGGCAAAAAATACCAAAGACCAAATGAACCTTGACATAAATTTTTCCCTCAACTCACAAAGCATTCATGACTTTTTCATAAGTTGTCACAACATTTACACGCAATCTTTTAAAAACACAAGAATGACAATATCAAAAAATAAAAAGTCCAATTGTCTCAAAGCAACCTTACTATTTTGTTACCTAATCATGTCAAATATAAATATAATCTAGATATTTAAAGAATATCTCATGAAGGCTACATCAAATGTTGCTTGACTAGTTGTGAAGTATTCATGCTTATCTAAGTTTACAGGAATACTGAGGTAAACTTCACAGAGATGTGGACCCTGATTGACTATGACGTGACATGATCAGGTAACAGGTTTAACAGGTTTAACTCGAAAATGCTGCTTTGAGGCTCTTGAACCTGAGCAACCATAACTTAAAAGTTTCATTAAAAAATTATGCTTGATCAAACTGTCAGTGGACGAATGTCCAGTGTCAAAGAGACAGATTGTCAAGTATATAATTTGAATTTTTCATATTAAAATTTCATGTAACCTTTGCAAGCTATTATCATCTTTTTCCAGTTTACCTACAATAAAATGGAAATGTGTCCAACCATTCATCGATTGCTCATGTGACATATTGCCCGTATGCATTTGGGGAAGTCACGGCGGGCAAACATACAATTGGAATGAACACAGACAGGGGGCAGAGAAAATGCCATATACTGGTCGTAAACATTAGTTTTTATGACATCCTTAGCGAGAAAATGTGTATTTTCTTTCAGAATTTTCAGTCAGTCTATATAATTCTTCAGTTTGTAATATCATAATGAAGGCTATGATAAATGGAGCAGGGCCTGTGGTTGCCTAGCCTGACACGCCAGACTATATCATAAGAATGTATAGTCTGAAGACCACTGATAGACTTTACCTCAATGGAGGGGCGGGTGATTGCGTTGTCTTTCAAACTGCCTCTCCACGTAATAGGCTAGCGGTCCGGCCAGTGGTACCAGCTGGTATATCAAACTTTTCCCGTAGCCCGTCGGTAACACGGCAAATACATCTTTTTCAGAACGAAAAACTTCAGTGCACTTTCTTGTTTCACTTTCAAAGAAAATGACAAGTGTAATTCGTCCAAAACTAAAGCCAAAGACGATTCTGCTCTGGTTTGAGCAGGGCTGTCGTCATCGCACAAAGCCCGCCTTACGATTTCCTGTACACATACCGCGCTGTGATTGGTTATCCGTCGCCAGAGGAAGGATACAACGGGTTTCTATAAGTGGCCTCTAGACGTATCTGCTGTGCTGTGCAAATTCAAATTTGCTACCGCTAGGGGTACGTCTAGAGTTCTAGGCTAGTGGTTGCCTATGCCAAAGATAAACAAATTCCTCTCCTTAAAATAAATATGTGTCGTCTTTACCACATTGTAGATTACAAGTGGATATCCACATTGTCTTTTCACGGCCTGAAAACAATAACTATATCTCTCATGGATGTGACTTTTGGTCCATAGTATACTGGCCACCTATGCCAGCACCATATTAACTTGACGTTACTTGACGTACAGTAGCCATAATTATTTGCTCTTTGAAGATGTTTCTGCCCAACTTGTCAAAAGATACTCAGGACAGCACCTACAGTATAGACCAGGAGCGTGTTTAGACATTTTGGGGCCCTCCACATTCATTCACACATACATAAAACAAGGGTCATCCATACATGGCACCCGTCATCATACCTTGAATCTATAGCACACTGCCACTAATAATGTTCCCCAAACTGTAGTGGGTTTACATTTGATAAAGTCCACCCCGAGGAAATTAAGTTCCATATTGCACCAACCAGGGGTGCCATCACATGTTTTAAAGTAGTATTGCCAAATTTTCTCAGTGATTAGCCTAAAATGTGTTACCATATGGAAATTAAGTTCCATATTGCACCAACCAGGGGTGCCATCACATGTTTTAAAGTAGTATTGCCCAATTTTCTCAGTGATTAGCCTAAAATGTGTTACCAGAAAGTTTTTTGTGTGTTTGATGATGGTAGTGTTTGTTAGCAATGCAGTGAATAATGCCATGTTGCAAGGTGTTCTTTTATTTTGAGCTTGTTTGATGTGCCTCGCCGCTGGCATTGAAACTTGTGCATGTGTGGCCTTAAAGGGGTGGTTCAGAATTTTCGGTGTTAAACCTCATTTCCAAGTAAGCCTGAGTGATATCTGTCATTGGAGACCGTTTTCAACTAATTTCATCCAGTCCTTCTATCAGCTGAGTTCGCTGGTGCTAGGCTAATGCAAGTGAGTGGACAGTGCTAGCCTGGCAATAAAAACAGTCTTAGCCATTTTGCAGTCTCCTTTAGGAAAATACATTAATATGCCAGGTCATCGGTGTTGATTAAAAAAACATCGTAAAAGAAAAACTACCCTTGAATCGCCATGATAACATTACATTTTGAGGGACTACTTTCTCAGCAGCAGCGGAATATTACCTTATTCAGGTTAGTTGTTTGACTAATATGACGATAGACGGAGCCTAGAGCTAGGTAGCCGAGGTAATATCAATCCGCTGCCTTGCACACCTTGCGACAAACAGGGAACAATGTAGGCAAAATATAACACTTTTCAAGGGTAGTTGTACTTCAGAGATGATTGTATCAGCTTGGACGTACACATCGATGGCCTGGCATATTAATTCACTTGCCTAAGGGAGACTGCAGAGTGGGTAAGACTGTCTTTTATTGCCAGGCTAGCAGTGTCCATTCACTTGCGTTAGCCGAGCACCAGCGAACGTAGCTGACAGAAGGACTGGATGAAATGAGTTGAAAACGGTCTCCAGTGACATATATCACTCGCTTACTTGGAAATGAGGTTTAACACCGAAAATTCTGAACCCCCCTTTATGGAATTATCATAACTTGTCCGCCAGCATAGCACTACTTTGAAACTTCTTGTAGCCTACCGGGCATACAGCATGTGCCAGGACTCCACTAAACCACCAAAAAAGGGAGTGGTGTTGGAAGCGGGGTATCACTGCAGGTGTTGTTCAACCACACATGAATTATCTGAAGCTAGAGTTATTTACAGGTTTATCAACATTCTAAATGGGTGATGATCGAAAAATACAGATCGTGCCTTATAACCTACATGTACAAGCACTAACACATCATTCTTCAAATTTGTCAGTGAAAACATTTCAGGCAAAGCTATGAACAAAATACAGATAATGTTGCATGATGTTGTACACTATATTTTCGTGATATATAGGCCTAGAGAAACAGGCCTAATTAAAAACATTAACATAACTAGATTTACCGCTTGGCGGTACAAAATATGA
Organism: Sardinella longiceps; assembly: GCA_027497455.2. Classification (NCBI taxonomy): domain Eukaryota; kingdom Metazoa; phylum Chordata; class Actinopteri; order Clupeiformes; family Clupeidae; genus Sardinella; species Sardinella longiceps. The sequence continues at coordinate 62,758 of JAODXP020002936.1, forward strand.
CCGCCGCTCAGTTTTGCACATTCTCTGCATATATATGATGCTTGTCAACTTGTTTGTATCTCTCTCATGTTATAATTGTGTGTCTGCATGAGTGAGTTTGCTTTTGTGTACAAGTATAAGAGTGTGTGTGTGTGTGTGTGTTTATGTGTGTGTGTGTACCCGTGCGCATGTGTGCTTATGTGTACAGTATGTAGTGTGTGTGTGTGTGTACCCGTGCGCATGTGTGCTTGTGTGTATGTAGTTATATATGAGCACTATGGCAAGCCGTTCAGGAAAAAAACCTTGAATATATTGAATGAAGTCCTGAATATATTGAATGAAACTCCGGATATATTGAATGAAAGAAAACCTTGAATATATTGAATGAAACTCCGAATATATTGAATGAAGTCCCGAATATATTGAGTGAAGTCCCAAATATATTGAATGAAACTCCGAATATATTGAATGAAAGTCTGAATATATTGAATGAAACTCAGAATATATTGAATGAAACTCAGAATATATTGAATGAAAGTCCAGAAATTTCGGTGGAATTCTTGGATTCTCTCATAGACTTCAATGTTACAGAATGAGCTTCTCCACTGCATAAATTCGAGCGCCGCCCAGAACTACCTTATTTGGCATTAGCCTCATGACTCCAGGAAGTGGGTGCTCATGATTTATCCCCGTAAAGAAGGATCTCTGGTACCGCTTGGGTGGAGTGAATGAGTAAATGAGGCAAAAATATTAAATAAATTATAGTTTTATTAATAATTTCATTGATTGCAGCAGCAAGGTAAAATAGTTTAGTTAAGTCACAGTCAGTTATTTTGGCCGAGTAGTAATCCAGCTGCGTTACCACCTGTACAGCACAGGAAGCGGCGACGATCCCACTGAAGGTTAGCGTAGCAGCTAGCTAGCGGCGACGATCCCACTGAAGCAGCGACGATCCCACTGAAGGTTAGTGTAGCAGCTAGCTAGCGGCGACGATCCCACTGAAGGTTGGCGTAGCAGCTAGCTTCAGTGGGATCGTTGCCGCTTCCTGTGCTGTTCACTGGTGGTACTACTCGGCCAAAATAACTGACTGTGACTTAACTAAACTATTTTACCTTGCAGCTGCAATCAATGAAATTATTAATAAAACTGTAATTTATTTAATATTTTTGCTTCATTTACTCATTCATTGCCAACCACTCCGCCCAAGCGGTACTGACTGGTCACAGGCATTTCCATACTTGTGACACACATAAGATGGCCGCTGGCACTGACCTCGGATGAGGCAAGTTTCATTCAATATATTCGGAGTTTCATTCAATATATTCGGGACTTCATTCAATATATTCGGGGTTTCATTCAATATATTCGGAGTTTCATTCAATATATTCAGTTTTTCATTCAATATATTCGGGACTTCATTCAATATAGCCTATTCGGAGTTTCATTCAATATATTCGGGACTCCATTCAATATATTCGGAGTTTCATTCAATATATTCAGAGTTTCATTCAATATATTCGGGACTTCATTCAATATATTCAAGGTTTTTTTTCCTGAACGGCTTATATAGAGCACATATGATGTAAATGATTATTTGAATTTTGTAACCCAGTAGCCATTCACTTAATAGCACCATCTACTGGTCAATAGTTGTACAGTCATTAAATGTACATATAAATTCATTTATTTTATAGCCCCCCATGGATGAAATCCCACAAAATTTGACATATTCCCATAAGATGTCAGGTTCATCATACACATTAAATTTGGTGCAGTTCTTAGCATCTGATCCAAGGATACGGGCAATTACAGTAGTATAATATTGGATTTTAATTTTTTACCATGGGGGTGCAAATCACAAATGACTGGTTATAAGCTAAGTTGATGTGGGCTCTTGAGACCAACATTCCATAAAAATTTCATCATCCTAAATGTCACGGATCAGGTAGTTTTTTTAGAAAAAACTGCATTTTTGGGGTTTCACAGGGGGGCCACGCAAAGATGGAGTGGCCCCCGGGGACCAAACGAAATTTTTCCGTAAAAGTCTACAGGGGCTACATGCCCACCAAGTTTCATGTGCCCCGGTGTTACGGTGTCCCGGGAATCGTTGACCAAAAATTCAGGAAGTAGATGACGGGAGAAAAAAAAAAAAACAACTTTGACAATCATTATATGACCGCTACGCTTGCTACGCAGCGGCGGTCATAAATATTAGTCATGTTTCTTCACTTAACATTAATGATCTTTACTTAACATTAATGATAACCAGTCTTTACTCTTCCTTATTCATCTTTACTTAACATTAATGATCAACAGAGTAATTATCACTCCTAAATCATTTAGGAGTGATAATTACTCTGTTTAAAGATATGACTAATATTTCTTCATGTTAATGTTTTTAACTAGGCCTGTATTTTTCGATCATCACCCATTTAGAATATTGATAAACCTGTAAATAACTGTGGACAAGATTCCATAAAGGCCACACACGCAAGTTTCAATGCCAGCGGCAAGGCACATCAAACAAGCTCAAAATGAAAACACCCAGTTGCAACATGGCATTATTCACTGCATTGCTAACAAACACTACCACCATCATCAAACACACAACAAACTTTATGGTAACACATTTTAGGCTAATCGCTGAGAAAATTTGGTAATAATACTTTAAAACTGATGGCACCCCTGATGCTGGTAGACGGCTATGCTGTGAAAGTGAAAGCTTTTTGCTATTTTCACAGCGCAGAAAATGAACTTCGCGCCGGCGAAATTAAGATATTGAATAGCGTCGGGTCTAGTAATAGTCAGAGCCGTAATGGGTCTAGTAATATTAAATTGATGTCTACAGGCTGCACAAGACACAAAGGAAGCTAATTTAATCCTGATAGATATCTCAGAATATTCATTCGAAAGCGAAAGTAAACTTGATTCTCCATTTAACGCCCCCCTTCTTACTGTACATTCAGACCGCCAGCGATAAATTGGCAAGAGTCGCCGAAGACTTCCAAGAAACATCGCTTGAGCACAGCAACCAAAACGGCAAATTTGCCCATGACGTTAGCATCCAAACGTTAATCCTGCTTCTCTATTGGCATCTCAGAAGTAAATCGACATTCTGATTGGTAATCGGCCAACCGCATCATATCTCATTACATAAAGTTAACCGAAGTTTAACTTGATTTTATCACCCAAGTCGGCCAAGTTTCGTCGCTCAAGTCGCCTGTCGCTTTTGTCGCCCAAATCGCCGGTCCCAATACAAAGTCAATTACTTCCGTCGCCCATGTTGCCTGAATCGGTCTCGGTCTGTACGCACAGTTATTCTGCGTTCCTTTGTGGTCGGTAGTCGGGGGAAAAACTACCTTCGCGTCGAGAGTATGCAATGTAACAGTCAATGAGGTCGAAATTATGAGTCATGAACTCGGGGTAGATTGATGTTGACCAAGTCGGTAAAATTGACGTTACAGTTGGAGGCTATGTTAGCTACATGTTAGCTAATAGCTCCAGTAAAGTTGCCAAACATTTAACATAGTTTCAAACTGTGTTGTAGCTTACATTTTATGTGAGTGAGGACCATAAATGGAATAACCTACCTCGGTGCGTTCAAATTTTAAACACTAGAATGGCTTTTAGGCCAGGTAAAAAACACTTTATGGAACAAAGTAGGCCAACAGTTTCCATGAAATTGGCCAAGAACGTACTAGTGATATTTATTATGTTTTTTATGAGGCGCTTAATGTTTTTGGATTGATCTGTCTGTCTAGTATGTGTTCAATGTTTTTTTGTATGTCCTAACACCAAGGACCATGTTGGAAATAAGTGTTGACACTTTAACATGTTATCCTTTGGATTTTATGTCTTCTTAATCCAAAATAAATCAATCAATCAATCAATCAATCAAATAATGTGCCCGTTCTCTTAACTGATGGTATTAGGTCCCTTATGTCCTCATTAACAGATTGTGTATATTAGCAAGTCAAACTGTTTTGGGGGGTTATCCACTGGAACGCATTTAGAGTGGAAGTCGGGAAATGGACTCATATTTATCGACTACTGACTTTCAATGGAATGCGGCATTATATCCTCACACGTTTTCTGTTGCAGGCTAATAAATTGTGGTTAACCATATCTTTCTGAACATCATAATGATTTTCCGATTATAATAATTACTGTTGTGGGTGTCATTGTTATGCTGGAACGAGGACTGCATTACCTATTGAGTTGTGTGCCCATAAAATAGCATTTCAGGAATGCGTGACTGATGAATGACCAGGTTTTTCCCAGTCAGTGGCAGATCCCTTTCTGCCTCTGTAATGCATCTGTTCCACTTTGTGCCTAGCCACACCTTCCACACACCTCCGAGGGCGCAGTCACTTGCTAATTAGACAATTACTTGACCGAAAAACGAACCATGCGCTCCCACATAATAGCAATGACAGCTTGCACGAGTCGCGAAGGCATGGTGCACCGACTGCATTATAGGGCCCTTAATGTGTAACATTTTCATAATTACAACATAAGTGTGGGGTAGCCTGGATGCAGGAGCGTATAGAAATGGACATCCATAGGCAGAGGCAACGGTTTTACAAAGATGACATTTATTTACAACATGGAAAATGAAACTAATTATTCCATAGCATTGTGACGGAGCACGATTAATTAAAATTAACTACAATTAATTAATTAATTTCTTTACACATGTATTATTCTTTAAAATATGAATGGAAGACGAGTGTGTTTAAGAGCAAATTGCCACAATGCGCCCGACATTTAAGAGCGTGCATCTGTCTAGTGGAAACGGGGACAGGCTTGCGAGAGAGACAGAGAAGTTGCTACTGAGGGCGGACGCTTTCCTGCAGCGGGAATATTTGACGAGAACAGTTTCGTTCATTTGTGAAGTTTGTAGCTCACTGGATTATCTCTGGCTTAAATATTGCCGTGGGAGAAATCGGCTATGAGGAACTATCCGACGTTTTGGAAAGGAAAAGCCTGCTGAAAGCTCTACTTGGTGATGGTGGACTGGCGACACAACGAGACAACCACAGACCGGTTTGAGAAGCAGTTTACTCATCCACTCTATGGTCAAGTTGCCCGTGAGACCTGCGTTTTCCCTTATTTCCCAAACTCCTGTTCTAAATTCCCTGAAGCCCGTAATCTCCGCTGGATAGCGCGGACTATATTTATCAATGTCTCCCTCTCGTTCCTCTATTACACCACACACCTCACGTCATACATACACTCTTGAACTATTATTTATTATTTCATTTTGGCATATATTGTACTATATATTTCTAGTCTATTTTGGCAAATGTGTGTGATGAAATAATGTTTAAAACCTGTAGTTACCACTGATGCGACTAGCGCGTGTGTGCATCTGCGCGTGTGTGCATTTGTTTTCCTTGCACAGCTTTAAATTGAGTATTGAGAGATTTGATTTCACTGTGTAAGAGTATATTTGTTTATAATATTCTTTATTTATATTAAATAAGTTAACCTTCTAAAAGAGTTTAAGTCTACATTCTATTCTTTTGTGGGTAAACTCCTGTGTGTGTGGCTGAACCAGTTAACACAATATCGGTGGTTTAAATAGGCTACCCCTGGTGCCTAAACAAACCTTAGTTCCGTTAACTTTTTCTTTTCTTTTGGCACCGTTACAGCATGTAACAAAAGGTCTAAGTGAACCGAAGAGGCTCACAACAGCCTCCTTATCGTGAGAACTACCGACATGACAGTTGCTGTTATTGAATAAATAAATAGGCCTAAATGTAAATAATAGAAAGATAAATGGCATCTTTGTCAAACTGTTGCCTATGCATGTCACACCACTTGGGTAGGCTACCCTACTGAAAAGTAAAGAATAAGTACCATGGAATTACCTAAATACCCCAAAACTACTTATAACTACACCCTAATATTGGATGCCCAGGCCGTAAAATAAAGTGCGTCCAAGTTGATCCAGCCCTGGCTTTCCTATACATTTCTGTATCAGGCTACCCCACACGCAATATTAAACATTAAGTTCTGTTACGTTGTTCTTACTTGTACTTACCCAGTACTTCACAGGCTGTATAATAAAGCGTGAACGTGTGTTATTCCAACAAACTTACACTTTAAGTACTCAGTAATTTATCCCTTAGTACTTTTTTGTTATACCATTCTTACCTAATACTTACCCAATATTTCACGGGCTGTAAATTAAAGCGTTACCCTTTCGGAAGCTTTGGTATGGGTATATCTAATCCTACAATGGGAGTATTTGGTATGAAATTAAACTAGACAACCAGACGAATGAATTCACTGGTACCACTTGTGACGTACATACTCGAAAAAAAGGGGTTCAATTTCAGTTTAAAGATCGCCCACATTTTGACAGGGAAATATCTTTATCTGGTGGCTTAATTGACTGCTGGAGTTCCATCTACTAACTCAAGAAGAGCTCAAGAAATAAAACAAAACAAAACAAAACAAAACAAAAAATACTGCACATTATGATAGACCTACAATTTGAACAGATTAATTTTCTATTACTTAATATTCTATTACCAAGGGAGCACCCAAAATCACTTCACCTCTTGTTCTTTTGCAATTCCCCTATCGTGCCTGTTCACCTAGGACATCAGAGATTAGGACTACCCCTGATAGAAAGGAATATGATGTAGCCTTATTGCATCTCCATTCTTCTTTGTGCAATAAACTAGGAATAAAATATTAAACTATTTTGTGTTTTTTCATTACTATTATAAAGCAATTAGAAGTCATATAGGTAGCACAACTGAAAATAGAGCTTAAAATTATGATAATTACCCTGACAGGCAAAGGGCCTACCTTGGTCAAGATATTTTTAGGCATGGATAGTGAACTGATACACTGGAAAGAATCTAGATTAATTTTTCTATAATTCCATTTCAAGAATGAAGCCTATGTTTGATTTACCAATGAGAGCCATTGACAGATAGCAAAGAGCCTAATGCTCCTAGAGTGAGGTATTCATTCACATTTCACCAGAGCATTAACGTTCCAAAATAGACCATCTTTTCTCATATAGTAGCCCTTGTATTATCCTTACTTAATATTACCATGGAGCTGACCATTACTATCATTCAATCAGTGCTGCCATCTTCAGTATTGCCAGTATTGCCCCGGCAATACTACTTTTCAATCTGGTATTGCCTGGCAGTACTACTTTTTAGTGCAACATCAAACTTCAAATCTCACACAAAGTGCTATTAGGATAATCATAAATATATACATGTATATAATAACTTGTTAAAATGCACCAGAATGCAGGAAAAAACATAGGTAACACTTTGCGGTAAGGGTACATGAATTATCATGAATTCATGCATGAAATCTTTCATGATAAATTCATGATTCATGCATTACTTCATCTCTGAAAGTCTAATGAGTTATCAGGAATTCATTGTTTGTCATTAATGACCTCCTGCTGAAATAGCAAATGATCTTAAGGATTAGTTACTCTGGGTACATCATCATGAGTCATGATTAATTAGCATGAGTCATGATAAATTAGCATGATCATGATGAATTCATCATGTTTGTGCCCCCTCAACTAAAGTGTTGACATGGTTAAATTGGTAAAATTTAGTTGACGTATGGGATAGATATGAGGAACTATAGGCCAAAATAAGAACTTTTATTATATCAAATTATATCATATTCTTTTGAACAAAAACATCATGATCATTTGTAATTAGTCATGACTCATGATGATGTACCCAGAGTAATTAATGCTTAAAATCATCTGCTATTTCAGCAGGAGGTCATTAATGACAAACAATGAATTCATGCTAATACCTGATGAGTCATTAGATATTCAGAGATGAAGTAATGCATTAATCACGAATGAATCATGAATGAAATCATGCATGAATTCATGATAATTCATGTACCCTTACCGCAAAGTGTTACCAAAACATCTAACTATTCCAAAATCTTTGGTAAAACCGCACAAATAAACATTCCAATGACACCAGAAACTCATTGCCGTGATAACCAGTTTGTGAACTTTGACTGAATCATAAGCTGTATTATATTTCTTAATACATTCCCCAACAGTCTGCATCCATCACACTCACTTCAATTGTGCAATAGTTGTCAAACGCCTTTTCAACAAACGACTAATCATCTAGAAACTTGAGAACATAATAGGCTTTCAGGAAGAAGTCTGGAATCAGAGATCGGGTGATTCATGTCTGAAACGTAACACAATCCATTTTTCGCATCGCTAGAACTATTTTCAAACAGGCCATATTGCTTCATTTTTAATTTCAAATGAATGCTCACTTTGTCAGTGACTACACATGACTGTTTAGTATACCATAAAATGTTATTTTATAATTTAATTCTTTTGATTCGGACACACTGAATTCCTAGCCTGACATAGCCCGCCCATAATACGAATGTTCATCTGTATCCATGGTCTGGGGACGGTCTTCATGGGCGTGTTTACATCGGTAGAGCGTCTACCGACCAGTAAGCAAAGCTAATTAGACAAGCTGTCCAATCGTTTCAAACCAGAAGTGAATGCGAATAATCGCGTCAGGTTAAAGAAGCTCCAGACCATGAATACAGATGAACAGTTATGGGCAGGCTATGTCAGGCTACTGAAATCCTATCACAATCCTTTTTGATAGGCCTAAGGTAAGTATGATGAGAGCATGCTAGCAGTGTGTATGTAAAAAGGTCGCTCAAATCCCTGTACATGCAAAAAAAATGTCGTTACAACCAACCAGTGCACTGAAGTATTCTCTTAAAAATGTTATTAGTGCAGCCAGATTTAGGTTATCAAGCCTGCAGTCGACTGTCCCTGCCGTCCCTAGGGTCTCTAGATGTCTAGGCTACATTTTGCCCTCTCTATGCGAGTCACAACACAACTCTACATAGTAACAATGCTGCCACCTAATGGACAAACTTAGGTACATTTGAAGGCACATCTACATTTACCCAGAATACTTTCTGAATTTACATGGGCTTGCTTTTGAATATTAAAGAAAACATGCATGACTGCATCATGGTTTAATAAAAAATCTAACTAGAAAAGCACTCAGAGAGCAAAGACCTCCGCCAAGACAATGTGGTCACAGAATGTGTTGTGGATCACCGATCGCCACCAAAATCGAATCAGTTCTTACTTGTCCCAATACACATGTTGTCCAAATATTTCATCCAAATCCGTGGAGTACTTTTTGAGTTAAGTTGTACACAGACAGACACACACAGACACACAAACGCCAGAGAAAACATAATCTCCTTGGCGGAGGTAATAATAATAATAATAATAATAATATACACTCTACACTAGGGGATTTGTGGATCCAGTGAGTTGTTTATCTTATCTAAAGTATATGAATAAAGTCCACTTCAACCAGGATTTGCCTACCAAAGATTTATTTAAAAGACATGATGTTTCTGGCAAAAGACCTTCCTCAGACATTTTTTTTTTTAAATTTCTTCAAAATTGGATGTGCATGTCTTCACCAGTTTAACTCAGTTCACATTTATATCTGGCAAATTTACATTTACATTTGACACCCAAATATCACATAGTTATTCTATTCTCTCAATTTATTTTTCTTCTTTTCTTTGAAAATTAGAATGGATGTAAATGAATGTCCATTTTCAGGTGCACTGGTTTATCCAGTAGATGGCAGTAGTTTACCATGCTGAGGGCACCCATGTCTTCGCTGCAGGTAGGTCTTAGCCTGACAGGCCATCTCTGTACAGAAATGAATTTGCTGCCGCTAGGGGGGTCTAGATTTCTAGGCTAGGTAGGTCTAGACCAAGTGAAGGCTTTAAAATGATAAGCATGCAATCGCCCCCTCAATCAATTACTGCTGGCGCCGGGCCTGTGTGTGGCATGGCCAGCTTATGCATCTGGAAAGTCCGCAGTCCAGATCTTTCACCCACAGAAAACCTTTGGTGCATCATACATAGGAAGACATTCAAAACAGACCTACAGTAAGACAGTTGAGTAACTAGAAGCCTGTATTATGGGACAACATTCTCTCCACAACTTCTCTCCACAGTCCCCAGACTTTTGCAGACTGTTCTAAAATAGAAGAGGGGATGCCACACAGCAGTAAACGTGGCCTTGTCCCAACTATTTTGGAATGTGTTGATGTCATAAAATTGAAAATCAACTTATTTTCTCCTTAAAATTATATATTTCTTCAGTTTCAACATTTGATGTTGTATTCTGAATGAAATATTGAAATTTGAAACTTCCAAATCATTGCCTTCTGTTTTTAGTCACAATTTGTAGTGTCCCAACTATTTTGGAATTCGGTTTGTAATTTTTACATGTTTTTATTTTTTGCTTTTCTAGGTGTGTGTACACAAGGTGTAGTTGTGTAATATAGTAAAAGCATCATCAACCTCCCTATTGGGTTGATATGCAAACTGTAGAGGGTCTACAGCTGGTGGGTGTACATGTAAATGTATTTCTTCAAAAATCTGTCTAGTATAATTGCTCCTGGCAGGTCTTTCCTGTTTGAGTTTCTGTCTGTTCTGTGGCATTTTTGTTTATCTTTGCATGTTTTTACTGTAATCACTACTGTCTTGAGCTCGTCATGGACATTAAGTATACTTGTTATGTTAGGCATACTGTAAGACTTCCTTGACGATTTTCTTGAAATGGGTGTGAAGGAAATGATTGCACCCACTCACATTCTCTCTCTCTTTCTCTCTGTCTCGCTTTTTCTCATTCTTATTTTTCATCTAAAAGTAATGTATGTGTGTGTGTGCTTTGGATATTTTGAGTGTTTGAGTGCACCACTCTCGATACCTCAGACTGATATTGAGAAATTTAATGAGGGTCTGTTGTTCTAATTACTGTCAATATTCTTCCTTGAGAATTTTCGGTATTCGAAGGTACCGTCATAAGACTGACATGACATTATCATTATCATGTGTTTCCCACAGAATTTTCTGAAACTATGGGGGGCTTACAAATTGACGATAGGCGATAGGCCTGCATAAGTAATTAAAAGCAAATCAAATCAAAGGAGACAAACTGAAGCAGCGGTAAATTACATGCATTTTGTTGTTGTCAATGGCGTTTTTTTTTTTTTTTTTTTAATTCCGTGAACTATGGCGGCTCAGATTAAACTATGGTGGGCCGCCATAGTCTCGTCAATGTGTGGGAAACACTGAACTATGACATGACATTGTCAAGAATCTGTCATAAACTTTATAAACCTGTCATGATTTCTGACATACTGTACACCAACCCCAACCCTAACCCTAACCATGACAAATACCGGGTGACACTTAATGACAGGAGACATGACAGGAGTATACAGTTTATGACAGATTCATGACTATGTGCTTCAATGAAAAGTAAATAATGAAATTAATTAAATGAAAAATAATAAAATAGATCAGAAAATAACAGTTATCATACTGTCATTATGCTTTGGGGTCTTAATTCAAAGTACAAATAGCTTGAGGATAGAAACTTTTCCTCAACCTCTAGGTTCTGGCTTTCAAGCTCCTGTAACGCACCAGCAAGATAAAAGAAAAATGCAATTTCTCATACTCTCACAAGGTTATCTAAATAAATCTTACTTCAGACTTTTTTTTTTTTTTTTTAAGTTGGCAGCCCTGAGTAGCTTAATATGACCAAAATCTCAGAATGCAATCTATTTCTCAACTATCTCAACTTTGTATTCCTGAGCTCATATGTATAAACTTAGCATAATCCGCTTAAAGAAACCAATTACATATTACCTTTCTGAATCTGTGATGATAGATATGGGCGTGTACAGTCAGAGGAGTCATTTGTTATTACAGAGACAAAGTGGTGAAAGTTTAAACACACCTTTTTTGACACAAAACAGCATATGACTCACTCAATAATAGTGACAGTAGTATGTAAAATAAATAAATAAATCATTAATTAATTATGATAATTAAAATGCTAAAATGATTAAAATGCTCTGATTTTATATTTATGAATACATAAGCTTGGAATGAAATGAAGTACAAAAATATACAAGTTAGCTTTACCGAGGCACAGCATGTTAATGTGGCACTAAACTTAGAGGCATAGAGTCTGTCATAATTATGAATGACCTTATCATGATGTCTGATTTATTAGAGAACTGAAAGGGACTGACCAGTCAAAGTTTTATAGCGCAAGTAATGTTCCAAGCATTTAAGTACAATTTCATCGACTTTTGGGTCAAATTTGTTGGCAAAAAGATGGTGTTGTTTGAGGATCCAGTTGAGATCTCTTACACCATACACACACAACCGTCTTCTGTAGGCTCCAGTGCATGGGGGATAGGAAGCCCCTTTCTTTATGTCTCCTACATGACCAAGCCACTTCACCAGACGGGCTATAGCGTTCAAGTCTGTCACATCATATCTGGCGCTGGGAGGGGTGGATCCTGGCATGCTTGGCATGCGTTGAAGAGATGCCCATAAGTGCTCGTCTGGACTGTATGTGTCTTTCTCCCATTCCATTAAAGCTTTTGCCTCTGGGTTTTTGAACAAGTGCTCCACAAACTCTCTTGACAGCACAACATAAGCATTTCCAGAGAACATTGGGGTACTTATGGGAGGGGGGTCTTTTTTTGATCAGTTCGAATGACATTAGACTCGGTCACATTGTGATGGTATTCCCAGCGGGCTTTCTTGTATCCAGGGGTTTGTTCTGACTCCATGCTGTTTTTTCCATTCAGCATGTTTAATGCTCGCACCATCTCTGCGTTGGTTTTTATGGGGAAGTCAGTTCCACAGGTATTAATAAAATATTTCCACCTGACAGTTGAGTTAAGAAGATCTTGCATACAGTTCAGATCAGCTTGGACTCGAGACCAAGACGCATAGACAACACTCTCCAGTTTACTGGCCACAAACACATTGGGAAAACAAGAAACAATGGCTTCTACAGCTTTCATGAAATGTGCGGGTGATTTCTTGTCCACATGCACACAGTATATATTTTGTGGCATATACACAGCTCGGAGTAGCCTCTCAAACATCTCAATTTGGTCATGGATCACCATGGAATAGGCAAGAGGAAAGTTTCTCTCCTCTTCACTGAGAGCCACAGTTGTAAATCCTCTGTATTCGATATAAGCACTGCAATCTTGAGTTACATTGATATAAAAACACTCTGGCAAGGGCTCACGTTTTCTCCACTTCAGGAGTCTGCTGAGGTCCTCTTCATCAGATTTGTCCACATCTCCACGGAGAATGGCTGAACATGCCAGAAATTCTCCAAGGTCATTGGTAAAAGAAATCTCTTTCCCTGTTGAACTAGTATTAAACCTTGTAGTCCTACTCCAGAGGAAAAATGAAAAAGATAAAAATACATATACAAGTCCCTTTTTCAGCAGCTTGAGTCTGACAAAGCCAACCCAAAATTGAGACATTTTTCTAGTTTATGTTTTTTCTTTGTATCTGTTCTGAACTGAATGTTCTGAAATCAGGAACAAAATCACATATATTTGGGTGTGACTGCTGCAGGGAAAGCCAACCCCCGGAGAAAACTTGGGGTGGAGGAAAAATGCACCTTGAGTCTGATAAAGCCAACCCTCAATCATTTTTTTAGTTTCTGTTTCTATGTATCTGTTCTGAACTGAATGTGCTGAAAGCCAATCCCCGGAGACTGGCCAGGAGTGTAGTGCTACAGTATGCCCCTGGGCTAGCCTGGGAGTTCCCATGCTCTTTTGCGCGCTTAATTCATTTCACTCTGCAAAGCAGCATGGTGACCATGGCCGTTTTTCTCGCTTACTTTCAGTATCCAATCACAGAACAAAAAGGGACTAGAACGGCCCTCGATTGCATTTTACGTCACATGGTGGCTCTGGTATTGGTTCTGAGCTATGTACAGACGCTGTGATAGACATTCATAGCACCCAATAAACGGCTCTTGACAATCGTTAATGATGCTTCCGCTACGAGAGATGCAGTAGGTAGGTCTCCAGACTAAATATCACTCATGATTTTTAGTTTGGCATTCGCCAGGCTACCCCTGGGCCTGGGTGCAACGCAATCAGTTATCTCCCTTCAGAACGCGATTCTCTTCTCTGATTGGCTGATGGGTGACCATTATTCTCGGATAAGAGGCTACTTTGGAAGTAGTTCCAAAAATAAGTCATCTAACTAGATTTGCAATTCCAAAGAATTACACTGTGCATGCTAACGTTATAAAAAGTGCACTTAGAAAGTGACAATAGAAAAAAAGTAGAAAAGTACAGTAAAGAGGAAACTTGTTTAGGCTATCAAAGTTACTAGTCAAGTAGCAAAGAAAATGTTGCTACCTTGATCATGTTGTAGTTGAATAGTTGAAAAGGGCGGATGCTAGGTGGTAGGGCAAATATTGTGGTTGCTATGCTGGTTGCTAGTTGATCATGTTGATAGCTATGTCTAGTCCATATATTCAAGGTTTCACTCCATATATTCAGAGTTTCATTCAATATATTCAAGGTTTCATTCCATATTTTCAAGGTGTCATTCAATATATTCAGGGTTTCACTCCATATATTCAAGGTTTCATTCCATATATTCTGAGTTTTATTCAATATATTCACAGTTTCACTCAATATATTCAGAGTTTCATTCAATATATTCAAGGTTTCATTCCATATATTCCGATTTTCATTCAATATATTCAAGGTTTTATTTTTTTTCATTCAATATAAGGTGTCATTCAATATATTCAGGGTTTCACTCCATATATTCAAGGTTTCATTACATATATTCTGAGTTTTATTCAATATATTCAAGGTTTTGTTCCTGAACGGCATGCCATAATATATATTTCAATATTTGTTTGTCACTGATTAAGTGTATCATGAATGCTGTAATGCTGTTAAAAATCTGTCCAGTGTAATTACTCCTGGCAGGTCTTTCCTGTTTGAGTTTCTGTCTGTCTTTCCTGTTTGAGTTTCTGTCTGTTTATCTTTGCATGTATTTACTGTAATCACTACTGTGTTGAGCTCGTCATGGACATTAAGTATACTTGTTATGTTAGGCATACTGTAAGTCATACTGTAAGACTTCTTGACAAGGATTTCCTTCCTTGACAGGGTGTGAAGGAAATGATTGATGATAGTGTGATGTGATGATGTGAAGCCCTTACGCACAACTGAACAACAATAACCACAGGTCAAAAGAGATACAAACTGTAAATGAATATTTAATAGGCCTATTTGAGATGGTATAAAATCTCAGTTGTTTTTTGTACTAAATTAGCTTATTTCATTTCACTCTGCAGAGGAGCATGGTGACCATGGCCGTTTTTCTCGCTTGCTTTCGGTATCCAATCGCAGAACAAAAAGGGATTTGTACGGCCCTCGATTGCATTTTACGTCACGTGGTAGCTCTGGTATTGGCTCTGAGGTATGCACAGACGCTATGATAGACATTCGTAACGCCCAATAAACGGCTATGGACAATTGTAAACGATGCTTCCGCTACGAGAAATGCAATAGGTAGGTCCCCAGACTAAATATCACTTGTGATTTTAGTTTGGCATTCGCCAGGCTAGTACTAAATATGTTTACACTTATTTTTTCAACACTGCATAAAGATTTGACAGGTTTTCTCATTTTACCTGATGACCAACAAATCCAAATGTAACTTCACATGTTATGACTGGTTCTAAGAACTACAGTGCATCTGGTTTAAACAGAGGCCTAGTGTATTTACTTAGGCTTTTGGGACAACTGTGGACTAGCCAATTTTACAGTCTTAAATTTAAGTAAACATATTTGTATGTCCCACAGCAAAGTTATTAACCGAAGAACCTTTTTAATTGGATGGATGTCAATTTTAGGGAGCTGAATATTAAAATACTGTTTATGTTTGTATAAAATGCTGGTTCAAAGCCATGATTTCTAGCCTATAATATTAATCTTAAAATAATAAATGACTTATTTTGTCAACACAAGGCTAATAAAGAGACCAACAACTTTGGATGCAGGAGGATGCCATTCCAAGACTCAATCATGTTTTTTGAAATAGTCTTCTTATACCTGACAGGTAAGGCTATATGATTGCACTTTCATTGAAAAATAATTTGTAAAATTATGCACATAATTAACATGTGGAGCCATGGATTAAATACATGCATTTCTAATGGGCAGTTTTATTTATTGCTGCTATTTGCAAATATCTGATAATGTAATGGCTTTAAAATCTACTCTATGTGTACATGCACACACTTTCCTTTTTTTTTTTTTTTTTTTTTTTTTTTTACAAATCAGAGATGTTTCATCTTGTTTTTGATATTATTTTATCATCAGGTGTACAAAGTTGGTCTTCTGTGACCCACTCCTCTCCACAAGTATGTGGTCTTAGAGGGGCATCAGTGGTCCTGGAGGAGTCTGGGAATATAATTAATTATCCCAACTATCCTGACTGTAGTCTGAACATAAATTGGCTTCATGATGGCCATGCTGGGTTTTATAAGTTTCGCTTTTACACAGCCTTGCGCAGGAGCTGGATGACAGGCCAATCAGGTGTCACTCTCTCAGTCACAGGTAGTGATGGACAGATTACTACACAGACCCCTTTTTTCTGTTCTTTTTCCCACAATTCAAGAATGAAAATGAAATAACTTTCCTGCCCTCTCAGACCTGCAGGTGAAGGAGGAAGCTGTTTTAGGGAATCAGAATCAGACTAAATTGACCTGCAGCACCTCCTGCAGTTTGGGCTCTCAGTATGTCTGGTACAAGAATGAACAACGACTACAAGACAAAACCACAGCCTCCATAATACTGGACTCAACCAGACATTCTGTAGGCAATTACTCCTGTGCTGTAAGAGGTTATGATCACAACCGCTCCTCTACACTGTGTGAGTATAAAAGTGACTCTAGTATCTATCACAGCTAACATGTTACTTGTCATAACGTGTAATTTGTTGTTAATTCATTGTTGATCACTAGGTGCACCAGGAAAACAGTGCTGGGCTATAAAGTGCTCATCATCCAGTACGGGAAAGCAGAGTAAGTGGAGATACATTTACCTTAACTCATACTGTACTACAACATAAGATAAAGATGCTGAGTCATCAACTGAAACCTTTATAATGAATGGCTACGCTGGACTTCATAAGTTCCGCTTTTACACAACCCTACACAGGAGCTGAATGACAGGCCAATCAGGTGTCACTCTCTCAGTCACAGGTATGGTGGACAGATAACTATACCCCTTTTTTCTGTTCTTTTTCCCACAATTCAAGAATGAAAATGAAATAACTATCCTGCCCTCTCAGACCTGCAGGTGAAGGAGGAAGCTGTTTTAGGGAATCAGAATCAGACTAAATTGACCTGCAGCACCTCCTGCACTTTGGGCTCTCAGTATGTCTGGTACAAGAATGGACAACGACTACAAGACAAAACCACAGCCTCCATAATACTGGACTCAACCAGACATTCTGTAGGCAATTACTCCTGTGCTGTAAGAGGTTATGATCACAACCGCTCCTCTACACTGTGTGAGTATAAAAGTGACTCTAGTATCTATCACAGCTAACATGTTACTTGTCATAACGTGTAATTTGTTGTTAATTCATTGTTGATCACTAGGTGCACCAGGAAAACAGTGCTGGGCTATAAAGTGCTCATCATCCAGTACGGGAAAGCAGAGTAAGTGGAGATACATTTACCTTAACTCATACTGTACTACAACATAAGATAAAGATGCTTAGTCATCAACTGAAACCTTTATAATGAATGGCTACGCTGGACTTCATAAGTTTCGCTTTTACACAACCCTACACAGGAGCTGGATGACAGGCCAATCAGGTGTCACTCTCTCAGTCACAGGTATGGTGGACAGATAACTATCCCTTTTTTCTGTTCTTTTTACAAAATTTGTGAATGTCAATGAAATAACTATCCTGCCCTCTCAGACCTGCAGGTGAAGGAGGAGGCTGTTGTAGGGAATCAGAATCAGACTAAATTGACCTGCAGCACCTCCTGCAGTTTGGGCTCTCAGTATGTCTGGTACAAGAATGGACAACGACTACGAGACAAAACCACAGCCTCCATAATACTGGACTCAACCAGACATTCTGTAGGCACTTACTCCTGTGCTGTAAAAGGTTATGATCACATCCACTCCTCTACACTGTGTGAGTATAAAAGTGACTCAATTATCCATCACAGCATGTTTGGTGTTAATTCATTATTGATCACTAGGTGCACCAGGAAAACAGTGCTGGGCTGTAAAGTGCTCATCATCCAGTACAGGGAAGCAGAGTAAGTGGAGATGTATGTACTTTAATTCATACACTGTAGTATACTGTATGGTATAGTATATAGCTGACCTGTACCTCTTTGCCATCTGACTGTCTGTCCTCTACTTCTTTGTAGGCCAGTGATGTCTATGCTAACACTGTAGCAGTGGCCTCTGCCAGAGAGGGGCAGGGAGGGAACCCAAGAGATAATTATGATGTACGTTATGCCAGCGTCAAGTTCAGACCACACACTGAAAAACAGGAGTCTTGTTACAGCAATGTTAAAAGAGCTCAGCTGCCCAAACAGGATGAAGATGTTGTCTATGCCTCTGTTCAATCTGCTGCCAATAAAACATCTGCTGCCACCTGGTGAGTTTGTTTCGCTACTACAGAAAATGCATTTCCTGTCTTTTACATTCCATACAATTTCCTTGTAGGCTAGTAATATTTCTTGATATGAATCAAGGACACGTGTCACAATATAATATAAGTGTCCACATTCTCTGCAGGGCTGATGATGATTCTTCCGTCTACAGCATTATTAAGAAAGACAAAGTCAACAAAGTTACTGGTGACTAAACTGTCACAAAAGGATGCATCGCTATAATTGGTGCGCACATCCACAGAAACAATAATCCAAAGGCAAAGGTGATAGACAATGACATTGATCGGTCACACTGGGTATACGCTCCAACGTTGCCGTTTTTATGTTAAAATAAAGTGTATTTTTGGAGCGTATACCCAGTGTGCGGACCGATCAGTTATTATTTCTTAGTTATCAAGAAAACACAGTAAATCATCACAGAATATGTTGTTGATTCAGTTAGCTTCTTACATATACTATGAATAGCAGCTAGGCCTATACGGTTAGTGAGAGTGTAGATCTGCATGTCCAGGGGACATGTTCTAAACTGCCATATGTGATTAGGATCATTGTGTGATCATTGTTCATTCAATATTCTGAATCCTCTGATACAGAATTAGTTATTTTGTATTGCAATTTCTCTGTCTGGGTTTTTATTGTGTATCATTTCTAAACAATTCAATGAATTGTATATGAAACATAATTATATGAAATATATAATGAAACATAATTATACAAAAGCATTATAATTATTCTTTATACAAGATATATTATAATGTGAAAAATAGAAGAAATCCCTTTGCTGCAGCCAAATTGAAATAGGTGCTGGATTACAGGTTTAAACTTCAAATATAAAAAGAGGTGGCCACCGCACACTGTTATATATATTGTTTTTTGTGATTTTTATTGAGCTCAGTAAAAAATCACTAAAATATAACAGTGTGCGGTGGCCACCTCTTTTTGTTTATTATAATGCTTTAGTTGGTTGCACAAGAGTATCGATTTGCACTATAATGTATTTTGGTTCAATGATGATACACATGGCTATGCCCCTCAGCTCAGCTCAGCTCATTTCATTTCATTTCATTTCATTATGAGATTGCCTACTGGTCTGGCTCTTCTCACCTGTTGCCTATAACTCCAAAACGGGATGTGATCAAAATCATTATCATGTCACTTGCTATCATACAAAACTACAAGGCATTGTAAAACGCTTGATCAATGTGCATCAATAACATAAATGTTTTGACATGCAAGAAATGTTATGAATAGAATAAGACCGGAGTGATGATTTCAATGTCTGAAAGTTTACACTCATTGTGATGCCAGAATTGAAAACAGTGTGGTGCTGAAGTCTGTATTTTCAAAGAGTTATGTTGACTCACAAGTTAAAACTGTGGAGGTTCATTAATGATATGGTTTTGGTTTCATTTTATATCATCTTGAAAGAATTGTAAGTCCATGGGGAAGCAGTTGGGGGCACCAAGAGAGCCTTCAGTCACCCTATAATGAACAAGCTAACCATCAAAGCATATAAATCTACTTAAAACATAAAATGTTGTCTGGTATCCCTTTCATGGTCTGTAATTCCATATTCACAGGCTTCTGATTTCTAGAGCCAGAGAACTGGTGTCCTGATAAAATATCCTGTGCCATCAGTTTGAATAGGCTACTTAAGACTGTAAGAATGAAACCTTTTTTCTCTGCTGTATTTGCACTCTAACTTCAGCAGCCCCTGTTCTCTATTTTGAGGTGTTAACCATTTCCGCACATGCAGTTCCAGCATGACCACTACCTAGGCCTTTCCCCTGCTTTGCAGTAGCTAAGTTAGTAGCGACCATCTGTGTCCTTCTGAAGGTAAGGTAGCCATTTGATCTCGTCTGAGATATTTGCCCCACTGGCCATTGTTTTCTTTTTCTGTCTCTAGACTATTTCAATGAGGTAAACAAAATTGTGGACATCTGTGAAGGACATAAAGACTTTAAAATATAATTGTTGTCTTAATAATTTAATAGGCCTAATTGATGAGTGCAGTAAGAAAGGACTTTTACTGAATCACTTTGGATTATGGAATTTCATAAAAAGAAATAATTCTCAATAATAAATGTAAAGGGCTGTTTAATTTAAAATAATGCATTCAAGTGTGGTGTGAGGAAACTTTGATGTGAATCCCTTAATTTTGATCCTCAATACAATAACCCAGTTTTACAAATGCTGGATCTACAAACATCCCTGTCTCTGAGGGAGGTTCTCAATACACAAGATTGTAAATGATCTCCAGAAGTGTGAAGTGTAAGTTTGTGTGTGAGTAGAGGAAGGTGTCTAAGCTGTGATCTGGACAATACATACAATGCACATATTATAATCGCAGCAATATGGCTTTAATTATCACTTCTGTTCCGTGTTGTAAACAAAAAATCCAGTGTGCATCAGACCATAGCCATGTAGTTAAAGATCACATAGTGCTGTTGATTGGTAAAGAACAAAAGTAAGTTAACAGAGTAAGTTAAAAGAGCTAACACTGAATGGGGCACAATAAATTGACTGCTTTTCTGTAAGACACATCAGTTGAGGTCAGCTGATGACTCTTTATTTGCCTATGTTGCATCAGATTTTCTGGTGCACAACCGCATTTGGTGACCTTGGATAGGTATACTATATATTCATTCACACCAGATTTTTCCAGTAAATAGGCTACATTAAATAAAAAGTATTCACTAGTTATGGGGCCCATTTTCTAATTCATTTCCTCTACTTACCCCCCCTATCTCCCCCAGATAGCCCTTTGTTTTCTTTCTATTTTATCTTTTGAATGTATCACTATACAGCCTGAATAAATCAATGATTTGGTATTATTAAGGCATGGGTCATGTTAATGAAAAAGATTCTAGCAGATATGTCCATGAATGCATGCAGGACAAACTGAATTTTGGTATATCATTTATTTATTATTATTATTATTATTATTATTATTATTAAAACTCAGACCACTCTGTATGCAGTGGCTTGACTTGGACTGGAGGGCAATATGCTGTGCAGTAATTTCCATTTGTAGCCGATATATAGAAACAGATTAGGCTACTTGATTGTAGTCTGACTACAGATTATTTTCTCCTGCCCATTTTGATACACATTACATTAGCCTATGTGTGGAGTTATTTAACTATTGCTACACAGGAAATACCTCTGGACGCAGACAGAGGAGCAGAAAATCAACATGCATTGAAGATTAGCCGTCTCCTGAACCGTTTCGCCACAGTGTCAACCAGTGTTGGGCAAGCTACTCAGTAAATGTAGCAAGCTTAGCTACCAGTTACTCCACATCATATTAAGCTTCACTACACCAAAGCTACCGGAAGACAAAATGCAGCAAGCTAAGCTATGAAAAAATGTCATAAGTAGCTTGACTATTGTGAAGCTACTTTTTAATACACAAAAAAGGCCTATAAATAAGTCCTGAAGAAGGCCAATATGCACTCTCCTGAGTGCTCTAAGTTCTTTTGTATCTTCTCAGGCCTATAAATAAATTCTGTGATCCAACCAATTGTATAAGTGATCAAACTATCAGGTCTCTCAAACAGACATACAGTAGTAACAAACTGTTGTAGCCTACTTTTGTATGGGTAAAACATTTTCAAATTGACACATGATAGAAGACACAATTGATTTTCATTATGGACACTTTTTTGAATTATGGCACCTGTCAGGCAATAAATGCATCAGAGTAGCCCTTCTGGCATCTGCCTATTTGCTAGACCGCCCTGCTATGTTCCCTCTAAGCTGCTGCGCGTAGGCCTCTTGAACTTGCAGCGCACAAGATTTTTCAGACCGCGTAAAAAATTCCTAATGTCCCCATAAAGCCTGCAGACATTTTCAGGGCATCAGTTCACAACAGCAAATCTTTCATCTAGGCCATGCACGGAGGATCAGGCCTGTAAAGAACTGATCCTCCGTGCATGGCCTAGATGAAAGATTTGCAGGGCGGTCTAGCAAATAGGCAGATGCCAGAAGGGCCGCAGCCTTGTATAGGCCACGCGGACAGCTAGATGACACTATGAAAAAAATATTTTTTCATTAACATGACCCATGGCTTAATAATACCAAATCATACATTCATTCATTCAGGCTGTAGTGATGCATTCAAAAGATAAAATAAAAAGAAAACAAAATGTTATCTGGGGGAGACAAAGGGGGTTCAAAGAGGGCAAGTGGAGGAAATGAATCAGAAAATGGGCAATATTCTTTATTAATAGTAAAAATAAATTAATGTAGCCTATTTATTGGTAAATGGTGTGAATGAATATGTAGTAGACCTATCCAAGGTCACCAAATGCTGTCTGTTGGTCAAAGAACCAGAAAAATCTCATACAAGCTGACCTCAATTGAATGTGTCTCTTACAGAAATACAGTCAATTTATTGTGCCCCATTCAGTGTTAGCTCAGTTTGTAGCAATAGTTGCATCTTACTTTTGTTCTTTACCAATCAACAGCACTGATCTTAAACTACACGGCTATGGACTGATGCAAACTGGATTTTTCGTTTACAACATGGAACAGAATTTATGATTAAAGACATATTGCTGTGATTATATATGTGCATTACTGTCCCGATTGTTTGTGTAAACCTGCTCACTGTGCTGAAGCATTCCGCTCAGATAAATTTTAATTTGCTCAGTCCTGAAAAAAAATTGAAGGAACATTGGTTCCGAGAACTAGACATGCAGGTGTGATCTGAAGAAGGCTATGTGGTTGTCTGAAAAATACCACAGGGTTGGGGTCACACTTCAGTCAAACAACACCACTTTACCCAGTGTCTGGCTGTTTATAACTTCAATAGGTTAGCATGTGGTTTTGAAACCAAAGCCTGTAAGCTTTGTTTTTCCACTCCGCCTGTGGAGTTGATTGCAGAACTGTCTGTATACTCTTCTCCCTCTTTGCAATGATTCAATTCAAAGTACTTTTAAATTGGGTCTCTGTGTCTCACTGTTTCATTTAATCTGCATTCTTATCCAAAATTATCTAACAGTCCGTTACACCCATGTCCAGTTCCAACTGTCTACTAAATGGCATCTCCACAGCACTGTTGAAAGGTCCCAGCTTCACAAACAATATGAAGGAGAGCTCTCTGACTCCACTTGCCTCTACTCAGATACCACCACCTGCTGTTTTGTAGCTACAGAATTTTTACCCCATTTCCTCTCTCAACTTCTCTAACCTTACGGTATAGGAAGTAAGTTGTATATTCTCTGTGGGACTAATAATTCCGGTCTACAGATCTGTCAACAAAGTGGTCGGTTACTAGTATGTGTAAGTGAACATTGTGTTCTACTCTGAAGCTGTATGCTGATCCAAATGTTGGATATTTTTTTTCATCTTATTCCGGCTATAATTTCTAATCATTTTCAGTTACTTCTGTGACTGTAACTGTTATTTTATCAACTGTGGCCATTTTGTTGGTTTTTGTTTTATTACTCCACTTCACTCCACTCAACTCCACTACTTTAGTTAATTATCATATAATCACTGTGCTCAGTTACAGTATCATCTTCAATGTGCTAATATAGTCAACATAGTGGGGCTGTTATTGTAATCATAAGAATTATGCACAAAATGAAAGAAGTGTAACGGAGGCCAGCTAGCGCGGCTAGCTCGGTGGTAGTGTGTAAATCCTCATCACCCAATTCCATGGGCGCTTCTAACACGCTGAGTTAGAAGCTCGGGCTTTTGGCTCAGTTGGTTAGAGCGTTCCACTCCCATGCCGGGAGTTTGTAGCTTGCGGGGTGGCGGGTTCGAGACTCGTGTGCGGTGCGGACCGCCACCGGCTACAGAAGCATGAAAATTTCAAGGGGACATTATATTTCTAAGATACAAACATCAATTTCTGTGCGTCTGATCAAAAGAAACTAATTTCTGATAAGTCCAACACCCCCAAAAGATCAATAATGGTCACTCAGAGGTCAAAGGTCAAGGTCGATTGGAAAACAAACCCCCAAAAAACACCACTTTCAGTAATCCTAAATACAAATGTCCATTTTATGACAATGCTCATTAGAAACTCATTTCTGATCAGTCTACAGAGGCCTACAAATTATTGGGATTTCTCTGCCCAAATTCTGCCTATTTCTCTAAACTGCTTCGACTGTGCTTCTCTGCCATCAACATGTTAAGCCTGCCCTGACTTTGAATCATATTAGGACATGCAGAGCCAAGTCTAATTTTCAAGTGGGTCTAAATTAGGCTTAGCTACTTTTTATATATTTCCCAAACTTAAGGAGCCTTCCTAATATGATGACAATGGGCTTGTCCACTGTGCCTTTATTTTAGACTATTTGCGTATTTTATTTGTTAAAATTGACTTTTTATAGCCTAGATAACTTTAGTGTGCTCTTTTATTATCATTATCTGTATTTATTTATTTTGATTTACCTGATGCATCCTTTTCTTTCTTTTACTATTTTACACAACGTCACTACATGTTGTGTGTTATAATTACAATGTACTGTATGTGATAAATTAAACACCCTTGAACCTTTGAAATGAGTTCCATATGCCCATAAACATTGCAACACACATGTAGGTTACATTTCTATCACATTTACATCCAAGGCTAAACCTGTTTTTAGTTCCTGTGAGCAGACTCACAGAAATTTTGTATTTAGGATTACTGAAATGTGGTGGGGTTGACTTTTGACCTCTGAGTGGCCATTATTGGCCTCTGATGGACTTATCAGAAATGAGTTTCTTATTATCAGACACATAGAAATACACAGCTCTACATTTACATCCTAAAGTACACCTGCTTTTAATACCTCTAGCTGACCCCTGAGGTCAAACTGATAGTGCCTCCACATCTTAAATCAAAGTTTGTCATCAAGAACAAACCCTGAAATTTTCATGCTTCTTTTATTTTGTGCACAATTCTTATGCTTAACAGCACCACTAATATATTTTCTAAGTTTAATGAGGCATCATGTACAAATCTGACTTTAATAAAGTTGTATCTGCTGAAAGAAGGTGTTGGCTGATTCCGTAATTTGTCAATTTTCACTTTGATGTAAGCTATTTCTAACCAGGCAAACACTGCCTACTGGCTCCGCTCATTTCATTCAGGTAGTCAGGAAGAGCATAATGCAGTTTAGTTTTCACCTACACTGAGCGGTGTGGGCCTGTGAGAAACGGAAGCCACAATATCGCACATCACCAACCTCCAGTTCAAAAATTCAAAACATTTTTTGATTACACTTAAAGAACTGTAGCAAAATATTTCCAAAACATTGGACCACATAGCACCCTCCTGGAGCCCTCTAGAGAGAGGACGATGGCCAATGGAGAAGTTCCAGATGCTTCGCATGAAGTGAAACGATGTGAAAGCAGATGGTCAAAATGGGCTAGCCTATTTCTCTCACGGAATCACACTACATAAAATAGACACCCCCAAGACTTTGGGCACCCTTACCAGCTTGGCCGATATCTCAAACAGTAAAGGATAATTAAGTGTGAAATCATGGAAAAAATGTGAAAGTGACACTTCAGGCAGAATACAAAGCATTTGCCAACTGACTGATGATGAAATGGCATACTGCTTCTTCCGAGATGTAGGCCATCATCGTTACTAGGACTATTTAAGGTCTACTGTATATTGAAAATAGAGCACTCAGAGATGCCTCCACATAGACACACCAGAGCTGTGCTCAGCACATTGGCCTACATGTAAATGTTTGTTTTGAGTGCCGAGTGATAGCATTGCAGGTGAGAGACAGCACAGAGCACATACTTCAACATTCTGTGCTCTGATAAAGAACAGTTAGTGGTCTGATGACTGTATTGCCTTCAACATAAAACAAAATGAGACCATCTTTCATAAGTTATTTCTTTTACTGAAGTGTGAAACTTGCTTGTGAAGCTTGCATTGACTTTCACCACAAAACTCTATAGATCACACTTGGTCAACATGCGGCCACTGTGCTTCAATGCTGCTCCCTGGATGCCCTTCAAATTTAGAGGAATAAAAAAACGGCTTCCTTATCCGAGATGATTTCACTATTAAAAAATCAATGAACTAACATTGCAGAGTGAAATTTGAGTGAAAATCATGATGATGTTGGGGTTCATCAGGCATATTGGGTCGGATCAGACCCCCTCACACACAAATGGCATCATCCTGGGTTGAACAAGTCCCTTGTCCTCTATATCCAAAGCCGTCCAGTGGCTTTTTCTGTGGCTTCAGTGATGGAAATAACGGCTCTCCTCTTGACAGCTTCAGTTACCCCTGCCGCCTGAGTCCCACCATCTTGCTGGTTCTCTTCTCACTTCCTCTACACCTGCATATATACCTGCACGCACTATCTCCTGGCGGAGGTGTTGTTGCTCTTTTCCTACAGCTGTGACCACCTGGTAGCATGGAAAGAAGCCCAGGCCTGATCATCCTCCTTCTGTCTCAGCCGTGCCTCTGCCTGCTGTAACTCTCTGACTGGCAGCACTCCACTTCCTGCCTGTACAGACATCAATGCCAGCTGCTGCCACCTTGTGGTCCCTAGAGTGTCTGTATACTGCATGGTTTCTCTTGTCCGAGTCATTGCAAACTCTTCAGAGAGACTGCTGAAGGGAAGCTACAGGATGTTGAAAGACCGGGAGTGCAGCGCTGGTTAGGCTCCTTGGCAAACCAAGCCACCTTTGCAGAAAACTAGGCTAATAATGTTCTTCTCCAGAGCATCCACATGACACTGGGACATACAGAACAGAAGCAGAGGCCACACGTTATAATAGTTATTGAGAGCAAGTATTAAACTGAAACTCACCTACACCTTGACCACGACACTGAACAGGGTGGAGGTGTATCCTCACCCCCTCTCCCCTCTGATGAGGTGATGATAACTTTCACACACTCAGTTATGCCCTGAGCTATTTAGCCTTTTTATGTCTATGTTACTTCCTTGTTCTTCATTGTTAAGAGTCAAGTTAGATACACAGCGGCAATCATTCTGCTGAAGGTAAGTCCATCATTATTTTTTCTTAAAATCCTAGATTTTCTCTATAATACCTGTTATATTTACTAAGACCCTGTTTACATGTCACAGGGTGTCTATGAATACACATAGCCCTATTTATTTATGCCGTTGTACCCATAACAGAGATTTCACTCAGTAAATCTACCTCTGAAAACTCCTTATTGTAGACACTATGGAGCATATTGGAAGAGATTGTTTATTGTGACGTGATGGTCCCTCAGCTTTCAGATCTCTTGGCTTTGACATGTTTGACAGCCCCCCTCCCCGGCTGTTTTTGAGAATTGTGTTGATGGAATTGTTTTCTAATGCATGACAATATAGCCTCCCTACTTTCATATGTAGGCATGTGTGTAAACCAGGGGTCTCAAACTAGAGGTCACATTATTTGACTATTATCTGACATTATCTGACTACAGTCAACATTATCTGACTGGAGAGCCACCTTGGGTCATTTTATTTATTTATTTATTTATTTTTTATACCGTACGCTTATTTAACAGGGACCGGCAGATTTCCTTTACAATTATTTATTGTGTTTTTTGTTTTTTTTGTTTGTTTGTTTTTTTTTGTCTAAAGATGTGATATTCAATGTTAGGCCTATATCTCACCACTGAATGCACAGCCTACTAGAACAAATCTTTTCACTTTTCAATATAGGAGGTTGCCTGGAATCTGGAATTATATAAGAATCATGATAAAGGTAGATTTCTGTATGACTGCAATTTGCGGACAATATTTTATTAATTATTAGATGTTGTGAATATTAAATATAATCTATTGCTATTTTGGATCTTGATCCAACATTTCTCCTATCTGACAAACAGTTAGTTACGTAAAAATTAGTCCTTATAAACAGGGAGCTAAAAACAACTTTCACAATGGAAAAGAATTAATCTATTTTGGGATGACAGTGTTGAAGACAATGTGGAAATTTTATATGATTTCAAGATCGGATTACTTGGGAACCGCCAATCAGTTAAGAATAGTTAAGAATCTGTGAGATATTACACAGAGAACAATGTATGACATATAACATAACTGTATTGGTAATCATAATTTTGACGCGTTCATCACAGAAACTAACTGCTAACACTTTTGGAAAGGTCAGTTTGTGCAAATTCCATTGATGCCCTTATAATTTCGGTGCGATTAAATCTCCACAAGCAGTGTGATGGAGAAGAATGGGTGAGCCCATCGTGACTGATATTTGCGCCTCTCTCCAGGGCCGGATTGAATTAAAATTTTGGCCCCAACTTGCGGGTCGGATCTGGACCGATGTGGCCCCCGGGCCGGGAGTTTGAGATCCCTGTATGTTTCAATGTTATTGTCTACAGTTCAACTACCCTAGGGTTACATTTGAAACCAGAAATTTGCATGATAAAGTTGACTAAAAAAAGCAATAACAAATTGTTGGATTGATCTAAAACTCTCAATTGCAAAAAAGGAAAAATCCAATCTTTACGCACACCAATTTCTTTGTGAATGAATAATATGTTCTTCCTTAAATACAGGGCTTGTAAGTACATATTAGGAAAATACTGCATGTTTGAGGTGGCAAAAAGGCTCTAAAGTGAAACTGCGTGCAGACTTCTGGTTAGGCCGGCAGGCAATGCATTATCGCTTACTTAAATTTCCATAGACAGATTTATACTAATGTCAGTTGTTTAATGTATCCAGGATACTATGCATCCTGATAAAGTAGGCCTATCCCCTGCAGAAAATATTTTATAAAATAGCTCCACATCATCACATACCCTCTATCACTTACATTATATTTCTTTTATGGGCATTGAAGTGTAGGTACACTGTATTAGCAAGAAATATGCAAATAACATATACAATTAAATAGTAATAGTGTTTTTTGTCTCATCCTACTGTAGGTGCAATATAGCGATGGCCGTTGGAACAAAATGTGGATAGAATACCACTTGAAAGTGTGATGTGATGATGTGAAGCCTTTATACAAATTGACAAAAATGGCCATAAGTCAAACAACTACAGTGCAGCTGGTTTATAAGAGAGACTTAGTGTATTTAGGCTGTTGGGACAACTGTGGAGCCAATTTGACAGTCCTAAGTCCACATATTTGTATGTCCTACGGCACTGTAATTAATATAACCGTCTCAGAACCTTTTTTTACTTGTACTTAATTTTTCTAATTGAATGGATGTTAGTTTTAGGGAGCTGAATATTAAAATATTGTTTCTGTTTGTTGAAAATCTTTAAAATAATAAAATAATTTATTTTGTCAACACAGGGCTAATAAATTGACCAACAGCTTTGGATGCAGGAGGAGAGGTACAGTAGCCATGCCATTCCAAGCCTCAATCACATTTTTAGAAATAGTATGCCTGACAGGTAAGGTTGAATGATTGCCTTTTCATAAAAAAAAATAAATAAAATTGTAAAGTTATGCACATAATTAACATACTGTACATGTGCAGCCATTACTTAAATACATGCATTTCTAATGAGCAGTTTTATTAATTGATGCTAATTGCAAATATGTGATAATGTAATGGTTTTAACATCTAATCTGTGTACATGCACACTTTTACATTTTTTTTACAAATCAGAGATGTTTCATGTTGTTTTTTATATTTTGTATCAATAGGAGTGCAAAGTTGGCATACTGTGTACTACTCCTCTCCAAGAGTCTGTGGTCTTAAAGGGGCGTCAGTGGTCCTGCAATGCAAATATGACTATTCTTGGATTGGTCAATATATAGGAGGAGAATGGTACAAAGACACAGGAGTCTGGAAATATAATTATCCTAACTATCCTGACTGTAGTCTCAAATTAGAGAAACTTTCAGATGGATCATCTGGGCTTTATAAGTTTCGCTTTTACACAACGAACCACAGGAGCTGGATAACAGGCCATCCAGGTGTCACTCTCTCAGTCACAGGTAATGGTGGACAGATTTATACAAAGACCCCTTTTTTCTTTTGTCTTTTTTTCAAAGTTCAGGAATGATAATCAAATGACTGTCCTTTGCTCAGGCCTGCAGGTGAAGGAAGATGCTGTTGAAGGGAATCAGAATCAGATTAAATTGACCTGCAGCACCTCCTGCACTTTGGGCTCTCAGTATGTCTGGTACAAGAATGGCCAACAATTACAAGACCAAACAACAGCCTCCATATTACTGGACTCAACCAGACATTCTGTAGGCAATTACTCCTGTGCTGTAAAAGGTTATGATCACATCCACTCCTCTACACTGTGTGAGTATAAAAATGACTCCATTATTCATCACAGCTAACATTGATTTTGAATCATTTTGTGTTACTTGTCATAATGTGTAAATTGTTGTTAATTCATTGTTGATCACTAGGTGCACCAGGGAAACAGTGCTGGACTATGAAGTGCTCATCATCCAGTACGGGAAAGCAGAGTAAGTGGAGATACATGTACTTTAATTCATATACTGTAGTACAACATAAGATAAAGTTGCTTAGTAATCAACTGAAACATTTGTAACAGTGTGTCTGCCCAGAAAGACATAGGCTCTATTTCTGCTCGCTCCCCTCTCATTGATGAGTTCTTCACATTCCCCCATCTACAACATAATAAAAGTTCTGATAGCAAATATTGAGAAAATTGTTACGCTTAAAAATAAGAAAATAAGAAAATAATAAGAAAAATGTCCATTTCCTAAATAGTTCTGCAGGCAAGCATGACACCAGGCACAGTAACAGAGGGAGGAAACGTGACTCTGACCTGCAGCAGCATTTGCAATCCGGGGGATTTCACCTTCATCTGGTACAAGAACGGGCAGCCTGTGTCTAACAAATACACGATTCGACACAACAAGATGCATCTAAACTCAGTCAGGCGTGAGGATGCAGGCAATTATTCCTGTGCTGTTAGAGGATATGAGAATCTCCCATCAAATACAGTTTTGCTCAATGTCAGATGTACGTTTTACCTCAGCTTTAAGAAAGCTTTACCTTAACCATTGCATTGCAACAGTATTTACAATTACATCAATCACATCAAAAGACTCTGTGGTGTTGAGATATTTTAAATGGCTCACAAGACGCTGTCTGTCATTATCTCTCTTTCATCAGATGTGCCAGAGAATGTCTCAGTGTCCATCAGTACCTCTGATGAAATAGAAGAAGGCAGTTCAGTGACTCTGAGCTGCAGCAGTGATGCCAACCCACCAGTGCACACCTACACCTGGTACATGAAGAGTGGAGCTGAATCTCTTGTTAGGGGCACAGGGGAGAGCATCAGCTTCAGTGTGACCTCTGATACCAGTGGACTTTACTACTGTGAGGCACACAATGAAGTGGGCTCTCAAAACTCTACTGGAGTCAGAATTGCTGTGGAAGGTGAGCGCTGCCTATCCATTTTATTGTCAGGAGTTGCTTCTATTTTAGAGAATAGTGCCGTGCTTATATCAATGGGCCTCATTCACCAATGTCTTCTTAAGAATTTTCTTATTTGTTCTTAAGGTTCCATAAAAACTATGTGAGTGTGATTTAAGAACAAATTTCTTCACAAGAATGGCTGATGAATGAGGCCCATTATTTTTATGGTAATGAGTTAACAGAGATGGTGCACACAGAGTTCTTTGAAATCCTTTACTTTGGTGAATTTGTTTTTGATTAGTGGACATAAATAATTTCAGAGTGAAGAAGTGAACAAATAATTTCACAAATATACATTTTAAGTCATTGCAGTATTCGGTAACACTTTAATTTACAGCCCGTGAAGTACTGGGTAAGTATTAGTAAGTATTAGGTATAGAATGGTGTAACAAAAAAGTATCAAGGGATAAATTACTGAGTACTTACAGCATAAGTTTGCTGGAATAACACACGTTCACGCTTTATTTTACAGCCCGTGAAGTACTGAGCAAGTACAGGTACGAACAAAGTAACAAAATAGAACTTTATGTGTAATATTGCCATGATTACAAAATGGATATAGCCTAGATGCGTAGTATAGCCTACAGGAAAGGCATGTGTGGATTCACTTCATTTTACAGCCCCCACATCCAATATTAGGGTGTATTTGCAAGTAGTTTGGGGGTATTTAGGTAATTCCGCTGTACTTATACTACAGTAATAGGCAGTGGTGTAGTGGGGATTTTTGAAGTGGGGGTACGCTATTTGTGACCCCCCCCTCCCCAAAAAAAATCCTTTATCTCGAGTCGTTTACGTGATTGTTATTATTAGGCTACATGATTCACTTTCAATACAGAACTTCTAGCTGCCAGTCCAACTAGATCAGTGATGCAACATTATAGTTTCCATTCAAGATTGTTTTAATCATGTTATGATTTTAACATCATCCATATTTATGTAGACCTACAGAACATGACTAAAAATAAGCAGATGCCGTTATGGTGTGATCCGTGAACTACTTTGCTCCAACTCCAACATGTTGATGGTGCTATTAACACGCATAGAGCAGTAAACTTAATGCTTTAGCTAGATACAGATAAGCCTGACTATTTTATAAGCATTAACCTTACGGCAAACGACCTACCTCAGTGCGAGTTGAACTTGTCTAAATTTACCGGTAGCCTACTGTTTTGGGCTACGAATCCAAAATGATGCGT
Organism: Sardinella longiceps; assembly: GCA_027497455.2. Classification (NCBI taxonomy): domain Eukaryota; kingdom Metazoa; phylum Chordata; class Actinopteri; order Clupeiformes; family Clupeidae; genus Sardinella; species Sardinella longiceps. The sequence continues at coordinate 95,894 of JAODXP020002936.1, forward strand.
CGTTGCGCTTATTCAAACCAACGTTCAACACTTCAAAGCCCTTACCCGCAGACGCTGCCTCAGCTGAAAGAAAATGGATGTTTTGGTTAAAACTAACGACGACATTGTCATAGCCTGGCTACAGAGCCACGCAGGTCAGAGGGCTGCAGAACTCGATTGTGACCGAGGAATTTGAGTGTGTGTGCATGCGTATGTGCGTGCTCCTGTCATATATTCCCCTGGCCCTATTCATTGGTTTGAAATGTCTAGTCAGTGTAAGCTATGCATGTTGCTTTCACCCTTGCGTCCGGCGCCCAGCCAAATTCGGTTATGTTCACCATTGCCAATGCATGTGGTTTAATGTATAATTAGTAGGATTTTTTTTTTTTTTCACGTGAGAAGTGGGTGGACGGCGTACCCCCGCGTTCCACGCCCACTACACCCCTGGTAATAGGGTAAGTGGTGTAACATCAGTGTGCGCGCTGACTATGCATGCTACTGTACACCACTTACTGTAGGTGGGCTGCCCTATTGAAAAGTAAAGAACAAGTAGCCTACAGTGGAATTACCTACATGTAAATACCCCAAAACTACTTGTAACTACACCCTAATATTGGATGTGGGGGCTGTAAAATGAAGTGAATCCACACATGCCTTTCCTGTAGGCTATACTACGCATCTAGGCTATACCCATTTTGTAATTATGGCAATATTACACATAAAGTTCTATTTTGTTACGTTGTTCTTACCTATACTCACCCAGTACTTACACCATTCTTACCTTATACTTACCCAGTACTTCACGGGCTGTAAATTAAAGTGTTACCCAGTATTCCTAAGGGGAAATAAAAGAAACTTTAACTATAAGGGATAATGAACAACATGGCGCGTCGTGTAAAATGCATGTTTAACCTGACCTTGACCATGCATTTTTCATTATCCATTAACCTATTTAATACATGTTTGGTTAATCTATACACTGTAAATTGTCTGCTCATCTTCTCAGATGAAATGGGTATTGTTTTGATAACACAGACTGGAATCATCCTTTTTCTGATTCTTACCAGTGTGATGTTTTCAGGTTTGATGATAAGGTCAGTTGAATGTACATTTTGAGTGTAATCAATTTTTTGTATTCTAATTAATTTTAAGAGATTACATTTTAATTGTTGCAAACATTTCTTATATGCTGATGCATTTAGGAGGAATAATTCCGAATGGTCCACAAAACCACATGCCTCTGTGAGTAGAATTATTGGTAACACTTTGCGGTAAGGGTACATGAATTATCATGAATTCATGCATGATTTCATTCATGATTCATTCGTGATTCATGCAATACTTCATCTCTGAATATCTAATGACTCATCAGGTATTAGCATGAATTCATTGTTTATCATTAATGACCTCCTGCTGAAATAGCAGATGATCTTAAGCATTAATTACTCTGGGTACATCATCATGAGTCATGACTAATTACACATGATCATGATGTTTTTGTTTGATATAATTTGATATAATAAAAGTACTTATTTAACCTACTTTGGCCTAATTCCTCATATCTATCCCATACGTCAACTAAATTTTACCAATTTAACCATGTCAACACTTTAGTTGAGGGGGCACAAACATGATGAATTCATCATGATCATGCTAATAATCATGACTCATGCTAATTAATCATGACTTACGATGATGTACCGAGAGTAACTAATACTTAAGATCATGTGCTATTTCAGCAGGAGGTCATTAATGACAAACAATGAATTAATGTTAATTCCTGATAACTCGTTAGACTTTCAGAGATGAAGTAATGCATGAATCATGAATGTATCATGAATGATTTCATGCATGAATTCATGATAATTCACGTACCCTTACTGCAAAGTGTTACCGAATTATTACATTGTTGAACTAGAAAAGCATGCAGAGGGTGCAGACCTCCACCAAAGAAATGTGGTCACTGACCCAATGTAAATTCCACATGGCATTCCAGACCTGTTTATGTAAGATTGTGCCTCCTACAGTTCCATTCTTTATTTACTGATGGTGTGACATCTGTCACTAGTAGCCTAAAGAATCCTGAGTTCCTATCTCACTCCAAAGACACACCTCTGGTAAAAATTTCATAAGAATCTGTCCACAATTTTTGCCGTAATGTTGCTAACAGACAGACAGACAAACAAATGTCATCGGAAACATAAGGGACTTAAGTGTCACGTACATATGATTCATATGTAAATAAAATAATTATGCAGTGAACTTATGTCTGATGCCAACCTATGTAAAGTACAGAAGTGCAATAGAAAATGGGGGTGAGGGTGGGGGTTGGGCGGGCAGGGCATATGATGCCAGGAAGATGGAGTGATGGAAGTGGCGGTGTTGGCGGGGCCTTGAACTGTAGGCATGTTCAAGGGTGAAGAGACCTTCCTGTGTGTTGTGCTTTGTGTGTGGGGCTATGAAGGTGGCGGGGGAGATGAGAAGTATAGGTGTCTTGTTTGCATGTGTATATGTTAAGGGGACTTAAAATGGCAAGCATACTGCGTGCATGAGGGGGTGATTGTGTGCACTCATATCAATGATCATGACCTTTGACCCTGGACAGGAAATGGATGATGTCCCTTACACCCATGTCCAGTTCCGACTGTCTACTAAATGGCATCTCCACAGCACTGTTGAAAGGTCCCAGCTTCACAAACAAAATGATGGAGAGCTCTCTGACTCCATTTGCCTCTACTCAGATACCACCACCTGCTGTATGTTTGTAGCTAGAGAAATCTTACCCCATACTTCTCTCAAATTCTCTGACCGTACGGTATAGGAAGTATGCTGTATATTCTATGTGGGACAAATGATTCTCCAGTCTATAGATCTGTCAACAAAGTGGACGGTTGCTTAGTATGTGCAGATGTACTGAATTATGGGGTTTCATCAAACGTCTCTGGTATGTGTAGAGGTGAACATTGTGTTCTACTGTGGAGCTGTATGCTAATCTACATTGTAAATGTTGGATATTTTTTCATTATATTCTGGCAATAATTTTTAATCATTTTCAATTACTTCTGACTGTAACTGTTAGTTCATCAACTGTGGCCATTTTGTTGTTTTTTGTTTTATTACTTCACTTCACTTCACTCCACTCTACTCCACTACTTTAGTTAATTATCATATAGTCACTGTGCTCAGCTACAGTATCATATGCAATGTACTAGTGTATATATTAGTCAACATAGTTTCTAAGTTTAATGAGGTATCATGTATAAACCTGTCTTTAATAAAGTTGTATAATGCTGAAAGAATGTATTGGCTGATTTTTGGCTCCACTCATTTCATTCAGGTAGTCAGGAAGAGGATAATGCAGTTTTGTTTTCACCTACACTGAGCGGTGCGGGCCTGTGAGAAACGGAAGGCATCCAGACGTCACCAACCTCGAGTTCAAGAGTTCTAAAAAATTTTGTAACTTTTTACAAACTGTAGCAAAATGTTTCCAAACATTGGACCACATAGTGCCCTCTTGGCACCCTCTCGAGGGAGAACGATGGCCAATGGAGAATTCCCAGACGCTCGACATGAAGTGAAACAATGTGAAAGCAGATGGTCAGATCAGGCTAGCCTATTTCTCTCACGGAATCACACTATATAAAATAGACACTCAAGAGTTTAGGCACCCTTACCAGCTTGGCTGATGTCTCAAATAATAAAGGACAATCAAGTGTGAAATCATAACAACAATGTCAAAGTGACAAAGTGTTTTGCCACTGACTGATGATGAAATGGCATACTGCTTCTTTATACAGCCCAGGATGTACCATTACTAGGACTATTTTAGCTCTACCTGTATATTGAAAATAGAGCCCTCAGAGATGCCTCCACATAGATACACCAGAGCTGTGCTCAGTACATGCAGTACATGCAGGGCTGATAGTGTTCAGGCCTGATTTCAGGCTTAGCCTACCAGATTGACTGTGGGAAAAAAAATCCCAGATACAACTAGGATTCAACTACTCATTGATTGTACCCTTATATAAATTGCGTTGGATTGATAAATGACATGTTCCAAGTTAAAATTACATCTCTGCCATCTCTCTACATCTCTCACTCATCTCTGCCTCCTAGTCGAAGATATGGAATTTCCTATGACCAAGCAGTGTTTTAAAGTGTGTTGCAAATATAAAACCCTGCCACCCATGCACACTTCCCTGACATGTAAAAATGTTCAGGCTCAGGATTTTTTTTTTTCACTATCAGCCCCTGTACATGTAAATGCTTGTTTTGAGTGCCGAGTACTGAGGTGAGAAATAGACAGCACATGCTTCAACAGTCTGTGCTCTGATAAATGGCTTAGTGGCTTGATGACTGTATTGCCTTCAAGCTAGTTTCTTCATCAGAAAACAAAATGAGACCATCTTTGAGGTTTTTTTTTTACTGACAAGGTGTGAAACTCAACTTGGTTCGCATTGTACTTATACTTTCACCACAAAACTCTATAGATCACACTTGGTCAACATGCGGCCCCAACTGTGCTTCAATGCTGTCCCCAGGATGCCCTTAAAACTTAGAGGAATAAGAAACGGCTTTCTTATTCGAGATGATCTTACTCTTAAAAATCAAAGTACTAACATTGCAGAGTTTCACTCATTGATTTTTACAGTTTGGATTCTCTTCATCATTCCTCAAAGTAATACATTTTAAAGGCCAGACAGCCATTAAACGATTTGTCTGCACAATCATAGATGATGTTGGGGGTCAGTCATTTTGTCATCATCAGGCATTTTGGGTCGGATCAGATCCCCTCACACACAAATGACATCATCCAGAGTTGAACAGGTCCCGGATTGCATCCCAGCAGCGCTAATCCACAGGCTAATTCATCCTATATCCAAAACCATCCAGTGGCTTTTTCTGTATCAGTGATGGAAATAATGGCTCTCCTCTTCACAGCTTCCGTTACTCCAAGACCTGCCAAAGCTTTGCAGTCTGAACAGCACACAGGTGTCTCACTCTTGCCCCAGGTGTTTAGGTTTCTGGTCTTGACAAAGTGTCATATATATATATATATATATAGCCTGGACCAGGACACTGATACTAGTATAGCAGTGGTGGCCAACCCGCGGTTCTTTGCACGGAGTCATGCGGCTCTCACATTCATGTCCAAGTTTGTGTTCGTGGCCATTCTGCCTTATATATATATGTGTGTGTGTGTGTGTGTGTGTGTGTGTGTGTGTGTGTGTGTGTGTGTGTGTGTGTGTGTGTGGCAGAAGGATGGGTAATGTACTAGCTGTAACAGGTTCATGTATCCGTGTGCCGATGTGGCTCTTTGCTGTAACATAGTCAGATATGTGGCTCTTGGTCTCCGACTGGTTGGCCACCCCTGCAGTATAGCTATCAGCCACATATCAGCCCATGTCATGGCCACAAATCTGGCCATGACATTTTCCCCTGGTCCGTATTCTCCCACCCTGTCCAGGCTCCCTGCCGCCTGAGTCCCACTGTCTTGCTGGTTCTCACTTCCTCTACACCTGCACGCACTTCCTACTGGCGGAGGTGTTGTTGCTCCTTTCCTACAGCCGTGGCCACTTGGCAGCTTGGAAAGAAGCCCAGGCCTGATCACCCTCCTTCTGTCTCAGCCGTGCCTCTGCCTGCTGTAGCTCTCTGACTGGCAGCACTCCACTTCCTGCCTGTACGGACCTCAATGCCAGCTGCTGCCACCTTGGGGTCCTTAGAGTGTCTGTATACTGCATGGCTTCTCTTGTCCGAGTCATTGCAAACTCTTCAGAGAGGCCACTGAAGAGGAGCTGCAAGATGTTGATGGACCGGGAGTGCAGCGCTGGTTAGGCTCCTTGGCAAACCAAGCCACCTTTGCAGAAAAATAGGCTACTAATATTCTTCTCCAGAACATCCACATGACACTGGGACATAGGCCTACAGAACAGAAGCAGAGGCCACACGTTATAATGGTTATTGAGAGCAAGTATTAAACTGAAAGTCTCCTACACCTTGACCACAACACTGAGCAGGGTGGAGGTGTATCCTCACCCCCTGTCCCCTCTGATGAGGTGATGATAACTTTCACACACTCAGTTATGATCTGAGCTATTTAGCCTTTTTATGTCTATGTTACTTCCTTGTTCTTCATTGTTAAGAGTCAAGTTAGATACACAGCGGCAATCATTCTGCTGAAGGTAAGTTTATCATTATTTTTTCTTAAAGTCCTAGATTTTCTCTATAATACCTGTTATATTTACTAAGACCCTGTTTACATGTGACAGGGTGTCTATGAATACACATAGCCCTGTTTATTCATGCGGTTGTACCCATAACAGAGATTTCACTCAGTAAATCAACCTCTGAAAACTCCTTATTGTAGACACTAGGAGAATATTGGAAGAGATTGTTTATTGTGACATGATGGTCCCTCAGCTTTTAGATCTCTGATTGACTTTGTATTACAGCCCCCCTCCCCAGCTGTTTTTGAGAATTGTGATAACGGAATTATTTTCTAATGCAGGACAATATAGCCTCCATGCTTTCATACGTAGGCATGCGTGTAA
>JAODXP020002938.1:0-7500 GCA_027497455.2 Sardinella longiceps
AAATTAGCTCAGGGGTCGGCAACCCAAAATGTTCAAAGAGCCATATTGGCCCAAAAAAACAAAAACCATACCTGTCTGGAGCCGCAAAAATCTAAAAGCCTTATATAAGGCAACATAGACTGTCAATACAAGCTGTATGTCTACTATTAAAATGACTAAGTAGGCTACAAATAGGCCAACAAAATGAACATTCATGATTAAATGTTTATTTTCCCTGCAGCGCATCCTTGAGAGAATTACGCACCACGTGACTACTGATGTACGATAGGCCTATTGCTGCTTCAAGTTTAGCCTAACTCCCATTACAATATTATAGTGTTTTGGTTTTTGTTGCCCTGGTTTTCGGTCTCAAGAACAAAAAAGTGCATAGCCTCATGCTATTTTCAGAACCGTGTAGAAATTAAATGTTCTCTTCAACGTCAATAACAATAGAACTTAATGTTCAATAACTGTCGTTAAAACGCAGCTTGCAATTATAAAAATAAAACGGCTGCCTTTTGAAAAGGTAAGTAAAATGCCAAGTTAAGTAGCCTAAGTTAGTGCAAATGAGAAAAATAAATAAAACAATCTTTTAATTCTCTCCCTTACTCAGCGTCAGAGATTAAATAAATTACAATCCCAAAGGAGTAACAGTAACGCAGTTTGCGATTAAAAAGCAGCTGGCTTAAAAATTCATCAGTCAGTCAAAAATAAGACAGATAAACTTCGATTTCTGTGCATTATCCTCGTCTCATAAGTTCGCAAATGCCACGAAGTCTGTGCAACTGTCAAACGCAGCAGCATCCTTCTCTTCCCCCTCAGCTACAGACACTAGACATCATCGGACCTTGCACCTTGCAAATAATCACTGTTGAGTGTGTGATCGTGATGGGCGTCCTTGAACTCTCTCAGGGATGAGAAGTGGGAGAGCGTGCCTCGCTCTATCCCTGACTGTCAGCTTGCGCTCGAATGATAAAAACGGCTTCCAGCACTTGAAGCGCACATTTCTTCAATATCATATTAAATGAAATATATTTACAACTACACACATTTGTACAACATAAGAATGTTTGTGTCATGTTTACCCCCTGAGAAACCATATTTTAAAAAAACAAAAAAAGTTATTTTTCCATTTTCACACATTTTTGCAAAACCTCCATTGAGCCATTAGGGGGGTGCTAAAGAGCCGCGTGCGGCTCAAGAGCCGCGGGTTGCCGACCCCTGAATTAGCTGTTAGTTAATGGTGAATATGTGTACCCTAATATAAAGTGTTATGTTAATTAAGCTGTTAGTTAATGGTGAATATGTGTACCCTAATATAAAGTGTTAAATTAGTTGTTAGTTAATGGTGAATATGTGTACCCTAATATAAAGTGTTGCCTGTATGGACAGAAGGTTAAATTAGGACGGGGATTAGAGATTTAGAATTGACCCGACCTGCTTCATCAAGACAGGGAACAGAGATACTGTATCTCCCTTTCTCTTTCACACACACACACACATACAAATGAGTGTGATTGATCACAACAATAAGCTTAGTATTGTGACCTCAGCTGATCTGAGTACGTGCAGGCGACTCTGCACACATAGACGTCTAACTGAAAATCATATAGACTGGGACCACTGTGTGGATACATAATAGTGCCCATAAGAGTGAGCACATACAGTAGTGTGTGTGTGTGTGTGTGTGTGTGTGTGTGTGTGTGTAAGGCTCATGAGGTGAATTTCCAGGGCCAGTTGTATTTATCAGTGGATCAATAGCCGCTGCTCTTGGCGTCTGTATATTTAGACTGAGTTCACAAACTGCCCAGATAATTATTATCAGTGAGTTAGTTCACGCACACACACACACACACACACACACACACACACACACACAGAGAGAGAGAGACAGACTTAGCACAAACCATTAAAAGCATGGATTTTAAATCACACTTTATTTGCCACAAATGAAAGCAGACTGTGTGAAGAACACCAGTGACATGGGCTGGGTGCATTGACTGACATGGGTTGGGTTGGGTCCAGTAGAACTGTACTGACTGACATGGGTTGGGTCCAGTAGAACTGTACTGACTGACATGGGTTGGGTCCAGTAGAGGTGTATTGACTGACATGGGTTGGGTCCAGTAGAACTGTACTGACTGACATGGGTTGGGTCCAGTAGAGGTGTATTGACTGACATGGGTTGGGTCCAGTAGAACAGCATTGACTGACATGGGTTGGGTCCAGTAGAGGTGTATTGACTGACATGGGTTGGGTCCAGTAGAGGTGTATTGAATTGCATGGGTTGGGTCCAGTAGAACTGCACTGACTGACATGGGGTGGGTCCAGTAGAACTGCATTGACCTACTGGAGGTTTGTGTTGTGCTGTTAGAGGGAAGGACTAGATGCTTATTGTACACTTCACACGGCCCAGCCGAGCCACTCCCACAGGCAACACTAGATTAGCACGGCTAGTCTACAGGGTGTGTGTGTGTGTGTGTGTGTGTTAGTATGTGTGTGAGTGAACTAACTCCCACAGGCAACACTAGAGCAGCACGGCTAGTCTACAGGGTGTGTGTGTGTGTGTGTGTGTGTGTGAACTAGCTCCCACAGGCAACACTAGATCAGCACGGCTAGTCTACAGGGTGTGTGTGTGTGTGTGTGTGAACTAGCTCCCACAGGCAACACTAGAGCAGCACGGCTAGTCTACAGGGTGTGTGTGTGTGTGTGTGTGTGTGTGTGTGTGTGTGTGTGTGAACTAGCTCCCACAGGCAACACTAGAGCAGCACGGCTAGTCTACAGGGGTGTGTGTGTGTGTGTGTGTGTGTGTGTGTGTGTGTGAACTAGCTGCCACAGGCAACACTAGTGTGTGTGTGTGTGTGAACTAGCTGCCACAGGCAACACTAGAGCAGCGATGCTAGTCTACAGGGTGTGTGTGTGTGTGTGTGTGTGTGTGTGTGTGTGTGTGTGAACTAGCTGCCACAGGCAACACTAGTGTGTGTGTGTGTGTGTGAACTAGCTCCCATAGGCAACACTAGAGCAGCGATGCTAGTCTGGGAACAGCAAGAATAGCGATGCTAAAGCTTGGAACTCTCCAAGGCAGAGGGCTAACACAAGAGCTACTGTCATGACATAGAGATACAGTGTGTGTGTGTGTGCGCGCGTGTGCGCGCGTGTGTGTGAGTGTGGTACCTTAGAAATGAACAAGCTACGTAACAAGCGATTAGATAGTCTTGGGCTGTTTCAGGAATGGCACAGGTCTTTTTTTGCCCTCAACGGTGCCTTCCAGGTACCACTGCCCTCAAGATATGACCTCTGGGGTCAGGCTGAAGGTCAGGGGTCAGGGGTCAGGCTGAGGGTTAACGGGGTCAAGGTAGTGCCGTTCAGGCAGTACTGCCTGGAAGTTGTCATTGCGGGCAAAAAATACAAATCAGCACTTTTCTCCATTGTGCAGAGGATGCTATTCCAAATGCACCCCATTGCCAGACATGTATTTGTACTCCTACATAACTTTAATACAGTAAATGTTCTACCCATTCTGCAAAATATATAATAGCCTCCTTCCTCCATGAACCGCTCCGCCTAGTCAAACCACACAGACATTCCCTTGATACAAAGAAAGAGGCGTCTGGCATGAACCCGTAGCCTTTATCAAATACAGTAGGTACGTAGATGAGCAGTTTACCATTTTGGAAACAGCTCTACAGGGAGGCCACACCAGACATGTTACAGAGAGACCAGACACGTTACAGGGAGGCCACACCAGACATGTTACAGAGAGACCAGACATGTTACAGGGAGGCCACACCAGACATGTTACAGAGAGACCAGACAGGTTACAGGGAGGCCACACCAGACATGTTACAGAGAGACCAGACACGTTACAGAGAGACCAGACAGGTTACAGGGAGGCCACACCAGACATGTTAGAGGGGCGTGAAGTCAAAGACGCATCTGATGGAGTTATTAGCTCCGATAATGGATGGAGTCAAAGACGCATCTGATGGAGTTATTAGCTCCGATAATGGATGGAGTTAAAGACGCGTCTGATGGAGTTATTAGCTCCTATTATGGATGGAGTCAAAGACGCATCTGATGGAGTTATTAGCTCCGATAATGGATGGAGTCAAAGACGCATCTGATGGAGTTATTAGCTCCGATAATGGATGGAGTTAAAGACGCGTCTGATGGAGTTATTAGCTCCTATTATGGATGGAGTTAAAGACGCATCTGATGGAGTTATTAGCTCCTAAAATGGATGGAGTCAAAGACGCGTCTGATGGAGTTATTAGCTCCTATTATGGATGGAGTTAAAGACGCGTCTGATGGAGTTATTAGCTCCTATTATGGATGGAGTCAAAGACGCGTCTGATGGAGTTATTAGCTCCGATAATGGATGGAGTTAAAGACGCGTCTGATGGAGTTATTAGCTCCTATTATGGATGGAGTTACTGTAGGTGCCCCTGATGGGAGAGTACAGTACTTAAAAAAAAAAAGATGAGTTTTCTAAATGTATTTTCATGTGACTTGATTTATCCATTGTAATAGCCTTGTGTGTGTGTGTGTGTGTGTGTGTGTGTGTGTGTGTGTGTGTGTGTGTGTGTCTGTGTGCAGTGCAGTGTTTTACAGTCCAAAATGCACTTGTGTGAGAGCAAGTGATGGGGGTGGGTGGTTAAAAAGAAGAAGAAGAAGAAAAAAAAGCTGCTGACAGACTGACTGAGTGACTGACAGACAGACGTGTTTCCTTTCAGTCAGCCCATGAAAGCAAACGCATCACAAAGAGCCACAGAGCAGAAATACATGCAGTCTCACGGAGGAGAATGGGGAAGAATAGCAGAGCCGCCTTCAAAGGAGAGAGAGAGAGAGAGAGAGAGAGAGAGAGAGAGAGAGAGAGAGAGAAGCCTGTTGGGTTGAAGTATGGAGTGTTTGTTTAAGATGTTGTTGAAGTTGTTCCATGGAAGGAGAGCAGAGGGCAGGATGCCATTGTTGTCTGAGAACAAGAACACAGAAGGAAAGAGAAGAAAAAACAAATGTGAGGTTGGGGAAAAGAGAGAGAAAAAAAAAAAAATGAGAGAGCGAGAAAGAGAGAGAGACTGTTATTAGAATATGTGACCTATTCATTTGCCTATAATGAATCTCATCTCCTGAAATCAATTCAGTCCAGTGCAGTTCAAGACATACCAGGCAACACTTTCTTTTAATTTACCAGCTTCATTAGCCTGGCGAATGCCAAACTAAAAATCACAAGTTTAGTCTGGAGACCTGACTATTGCATTCCTCGTAGCGGAAGCATCTTTTACGATTGTCCAGAGCCGTTTTTTGGACACTACGAATGTCTATCATAGAGTCTGTACATAGCTCGGAGCCAATACCAGAGCCACCACCTGACGTAAAATGCAATCGAGGGCCGTACTAGTCCCTTTTTGTTCAGTGATTGGATACCGAAAGCAGGCGAGAAAGACAGCCATGGTCACCATACTGCTTTGCAGAGTGAAATGAAATAAGCACACAAAGGAGCATGGGAACTCCCAGACTACAGCTTCATACGGTAGTCCCTCCCATAGCTTATTATGGGGTGGATGATGACTCCCAGACTACAGTTTCATACGGTAGTCACTCCCATAGCTTATTATGGGGTGGATGATGACTCCCAGACTACAGCTTCATAGTCCCTCCCATAGCTTATTATGGGGTGGATGATGACTCCCACTCCCTGTTTCCCCCCACCTGCACCTGAGAGCTGAGATATGGACACACACACACACACACACACACACACACACACACACACACACACACACACCTGAGGGCTAGTTTTTCCCCTGGCGGCTATGTTGAGGTCTTGCAGCACAGAGGTTCCAGAGGCAGGCTAGAGAGGGCTGTGTGTGTGTGCATGTGAGTGTGTGTGAGGGCTGTGTGTGTGCGCAGGTGTGTGTGTGTGAGCACTGCTCGCTGCCTCCTCGTCCGGCTCACACAGACCCAGAGCACTCGACACAGGGTGGGACCACGATGTAGCCTGGGTTAGGTGACTGAGATGGGGGGATAGAGAGACAGAGAGAGAGAGAGAGAGAGAGAGAGAGAGAGAGAGAGAGAGAGAGAGAGAGAGAGAGAGAGAGAGAGAGAGAGAACAGAGAGAGAGAGAGAGAGAGAGAGAGAGAGAGAGGTTAGAGACACACAATAAAACACCATAAACAAGCCACCATAATAAAGCTAAACTAATAGAGGAACTCATCTCTGTAAGTGAACTCAAGTCTATTTACAGTATTGTCTATTACGGATGATTGAAACCTTGTGTGTGTGTGTGTGTGTGTCTGTGTGTGTGTCTGCAAGTGTCCCTACATGTCCCTGAGTGAATGTATAAATACTAGGCTGTATGTGCAGTGTGTGTGTGTGTTATAATATGCACAGTGTGTATGTTATGGTTATGTGTATTCGTGTGTATGTGTGTCAATGTGTGTGTGTGTGTGTGTGTGTGTGTGTGTGTGTGTGTGTGTGTGTGTTATAGTATGCACAGTGTGTATTTGTGTGTGTTATGGTTATGTGTATTCGTGTGTATACGTGTCTGTGTGTATGTGTGTGTTATAGTATGCGCAGTGTGTATATGTGTGTGTTATAGTATGCGCAGTGTGTATATGTGTGTGTTATGGTATGTGTACAGTGTGTATGTGTGTCAGTGTGTGTGTGTGTGTGTGTGTGTGTGTGTGTGTGTGTGTTATAGTATGCACAGTGTGTATTTGTGTGTGTTATGGTATGTGTACAGTGTGTATGTGTGTCAGTGTGTGTGTTATAATATGCGCAGTGTGTATATGTGTGTGTTATGGTATGCGAGGAGTGTGTGTGTATTTCTGGGTGCCGTAAGAGGCCCCTGCTCCAGTCACAGCAGCATATTTGCGTAGGGAGTGTGTGTGTGTGTGTGTGTGTGTGTGTGTGTGTGTGTGTGGGGAGTGTCTGCCCCGCCCCTCTTCCCCACTGTAAACAAGTGTGAGAATAATGTACAGGTTATGTAAGAGTGACAGCTGACTCTCTAAGCTCTCTAACCCTACAGCTTCTACAGAGGAGATAGAGGCGAGGCTCCCAGAGTGAAGACAGGGACCTCTGGGATGTGTGTGCGTGCGTGTGTGCGTGTATGGGGGTGTGTGTGTGTGTGCGCGTGTATGGTGTGTGTGTGTGTGTGTGTGTGTGTGTGCGCGTATGGGGGGTGTGAAACCTAAACATCCAGTCACAAGTCGTCACAGTTTGCATGAGTGCATAGCTGAGTGCATAGCTGAGTGCTGTGACTGTAAGCTGTTTTTGGGATGAGTTTGTGGCCTACTTTGGCCTTATGTAATAGCGTAGCTAGCGCCTAGCGTTTGCCTATCGCCTAGCGTTTAGCCTATACTGTAGGTCTACAACATGGCTGTCCGGTGTAAAATCACCCTAGCGTTTAGCCTATACTGTAGGTCTACAACATGGTTGTCCGTGTACAACACCCTAGGTCTCACTGGCTGCCAGTGGAAAACCAGCCTAGCGTTTAGCCTATACTGTAGGTCTACAACATGG
>JAODXP020002939.1:0-10421 GCA_027497455.2 Sardinella longiceps
ATTAGTGCTGTCAGTTTAACGCGTTAATAACGGCGTTAACGCAAACCCATTTTAACGCCGTCAATTTTTTTAACGCGCGATTAACGCATTTGATCCGCCATTATCAATGGAATGTGAAAAAAGAAATATCTCCGACATTCCAACACCTCCCGACGTTTCAGTATGTCCTGTGTTTGTATTAGGCTTGAAGTAGGCCTACTGCTTAGCCTAGGACCTAGGCTACTTACTCATGCCTACACAGTAGCCTACACACGCACTGCACACACGGCACGAGTGTCTGCACTCTGCTCTGCTGCTCCGATGTCAGTGAAAACAAATATTTTACCGACACAATCGTTGACGTTCACTCGCATGTTCGCATATTTAGGTTGTTAATTAGCTAGAGGATTGATGTTGTCACTTAGAAATCCCTTCTCTTGAACTGAATACCCCGCAAATAGGCTAATATCAGTTTCAAAATTGCAGCGCGAGTGAGAGAGGTGAAACAGGTCGGAGCGCAACTGAGAGAGAGTATGTTTGTGAGCGTCATTTGATGTCAGTAAAAACAAATATTTTACCGACACAATCGTTGACACTCACTCGCATGTTCGCATATTTAGGTTGTTAACTAACTAGAGGATTAATTTTGTCACTTAGAAATCCCTTCTCTTGAATTGAATACCCCGTAAATAGGCTAATATCAGTTTCAAAATTGCAGCGCGAGTGAGAGAGGTGAAACAGGTCAGAGCGCAACTGAGAGAGAGAATGTTTGTGAGCGTCATTTGATGTCAGTGAAAACAAATATTTTACCGACACAATCGTTGACGCTCACTCGCATGTTCGCATATTTAGGTTGTTAACTAGCAAGAGGATTAATGTTGTCACTTAGAAATCCCTTCTCTTGAACTGAATACCCCGCAAATAGGCTAATATCAAGTTCAAAATTGCAGCGCGAGTGAGAGAGGTGAAACAGGTTGGAGCGCAACTGAGAGAGAGAATTTGTGCAAACGAGACGCATATATAGCCTACCTGATTCTGAACGTATGACCTTGTCATTAAAATTAGAGCTTCTTGCAGGGCAATTGCCAATATGGCAAAATGCATTTTAAAGGTATGCTCATGCAATGTTTACTCATGTAGACCATAATGCCATATTTTCATTGAGCCTCTTTAAAATAGGTCAGTATAATTTAAAGGGCCACCATCCAGGTTTTTTTTTTTTTTTTTGTAAACTTGTGAACTAGCAACATAAAAGACATCAACATCTCTCTGTCAGTACTTGAACATGTTAATAATTTCTGATTCTGTAACTGGGTTTTCTTTTATTTTAAGTTGGTATTCACCCCCACCAATGAATGCTGATAACAGCATTAAAATGAAAATAAATAAATAAAAATGGGACAAAAAGAAATCGAGGGACATTTAGAATATAAAGAAATTTGCGATTAATCGCGATTAATTATGAGTTAACTACGGCAAAAATGCGATTAATCGCGATTAAATATTTTAATCGCTTGACAGCACTAATAATAATAATTGCAAAGGAAATGTGCAGGTCCCTGTTAAATAAACATATTAAAAAATTGGGCCTGAGGTGGCCCTCCAGTCAGACAATGTTGACCGTAGTGGCCCCCAGCTCATTTGAGTTTGAGACCCCTGTACTAAGTTTTCAATGCCTAGTTTTAAATGTTGAAACGGTCATTATACTAGAAAAATAGTGTGGGGCTATTTTGAGCCTTTCTATGGGTGCTGGGTGCCCCTGTAAGCTACAACTAGCAAGTGGATTTCTCCAGTCTGCACAAACGTTTAAAAGTTCCACTCCCGGTGTAGCCGGTGGCGGTCCGAACCGCACACGGGTCTCGACCTTGCCACCCCGCAAGCTACAAACTCCCGGCGTGGGAGTGGAACGCTCTAACCAACTGAGCTAAAGCCCGAGCTTCTAACTCAGTGTGTTAGAAGCGCCCATGGAATTGGGTGATGAGGATTTACACGTACTACCGCCGAGCTAGCCGAGCTAGCTGGCCTCCGTTACACTGGCAAACATTCCATCTTTTTATGATGTTGCATGATATACTTTGGGTATTATCACACCGAACTTCTCCTTTAAATGAACAGGCAGATACCTGAAGACACCTAGAAGTGGAGAGGGAACAGTAACAGGGAACAAGACAAACCCCACACACTTCACATAACACCACAGTTTTTGGGAAATATACTCATTTTCCGTGTCATGAAATGCTTTGAGAAATTGTTGTGCCACTTTAAGGGAAAGAGGTTGAGTAACTATTGAGACACAAGAAAAACAGAAGCAATGTGGAGTGCTATACGAACGTGGACACACTCAGCGCACTCTTGGCTCTGTCTGTGCCAGGTCTTGTAGTGCGAACAAAAAGACCGCATATCAACCTCACGCCCAACCGAGAGACTCACGATACTAAAAATGCTAGTTGCATAATGTGAACATTGGAGAGCTCACAGACGTGCCTTGCTTTGTCGTGTCATGGCTAATATCATGTAATGTAAACTTGACATAAGGCCTATGCTCATCTTCTATTTGCTGACTTTAGTTCCGCTTTTGACACTGCTCTTAAACAAGTTGTGCAACATGGGTGTTTGTGCCCTTCTAATCAAATAGTTACATGTAAAGGTGAATGAATCTCTTTACATGAGCTAGGTTACAAAAAAACTGAAGCTCGCCTCTTCGGTGACCTTTCCCTTGTATTCTGGTGATTATAGAAGCACACATACATTCAAATAACTGCATTGTGAAATATGCAGATGAGAGATGACACCTCCATTCTGAGTGCTGTACAAAAACACTTGGACCTTTCATCATATTTTAATAAAAAAGATTCCTTCATTAAGTGATGTGATAACAACTAGGCTATCTCCTGCTAAATGTAAAAAAGACATAAGGAATGGTAATGTTTCATTGCAATTCAAGTGTCATACTGACTTTCTGTGCTCATGAATGCAGCAGACTGTACTTTTTAAGAAGACTGAGACTGTATGAAGTGGGCACCAACGTACTGCTTGTTTTCTCCCAACCCATGCTGGAAAATGTGATGCGGTGTCAGATAATGTAATTTATTTATTTATTTATTTATTTTTTACATCTGTTTCTCTCCCTCTCCTCACTCTGACATGTAATATATGACACACTTATATGTTTAAGTGATAGCCTACTAGACTGGCCTAATTCTTTTGTTTCTTCTGATACACACTAAAATCATCCCGGCTGAGTGTTGTGCCTCCCGTCCACCCCTACCTCCTTGCCATCAACCCCTACCCCACAACGGATGCCGACCAACATCTCCAGAGCCACATACCAGGACCAGCCTCCTTTCCTCCCATATAATAGGCCCCATGATGGACCCGGCCTTGCTGGCCTCCCTGAGGATCACTACCTAAATGATGACCTCCACCCAATGAACTCTAATGCCACCCAACTATTGACTCCATCCCCTGACTCTTCTGCCCTATTGACTGTCCCACAAACTATTTTCCCTACCATCTAGTAACTCTCAGACAACATTCTGTATTCATGCTCTTACTCTGTGTAAACCATGGTCAATCTATGTATCGGACTACCAACTGTACGGATACTTAACTGGACCCCGGCAGGTGGTTGAGCCCATGAGGCGTGGATCTGCCCAAGGTTTCTTCCTAAAAATGAAGGATTAGTAAGCAAAGGGAGTTTTTCCTTGCCCCTGTTACTCATGGGTACTCCCCTTACTGTATGTAAAGCGCCACCAGACAATGTATTGCATTTGAGTACTCTACAAATAAAACTGATTGAATTTTTGTGACCCTATCACAATAAGCACAGCACAGTAATCTATTCTTGATCAGTTAAGCTACAGCTGATAACAGCATTGTCTCTACAAATTTGTTCTCATTTTGGACCACAAATGAAAGCATTTGCCTCTGCACCCACTCTGGCCTTGCAGTGGCAGTCCATTTGGGTGGTGCATAGGCTCTATCAAGTGAACAATCCACTAGTCTAAAGGGCTTGCATTTTCTCATTACAACTGAGAGCACCCTGCTCTTATTAACCCCTAGACTTGTAGTATTTATGATTATTTATTGAAATCTTTATATATATTTCTATAAACTCTGTTGTCCATCTCCACTTTATGTTGTGGCTTTTGAGCCAACTGTAGGCCTAACACAAGATTTTGAAAGAACGCGCAAACCGAGTGTTAGGGCCAAAATCGAGGGGAAGTGATAGTGAAGTGATAGTAATGGGACTGGGCTTTAGTCAAGGCACGCACAGAACGTGCCTTACAGGCTATAGCCTAGCCTACAGAATTAGGCCAATTTATATCTTATGAAAATGTAATGATAAATAGTAGGCTATATGATATAGGCTACATCACTCCTAAATCATTAGGTCTAATTACAAAAATATAGGATGTAATTGACTCAAGGCCTACTTCAAAAATGCAGAAATCTAGCATTTTCCAGTGCTTGTCTTCAAGCTGCAAAACACATCGACTTGACATGTGTTTTTACTGAAATGCCAGTCCACAAGGCTAGGTACTCACCACAAGGCTACTCACAAAATTCTAATCATTTATTTAGGCCTATTATTATTATTATCATTATTTTCAAGTCTTCCAACTAAACAGTCCACCAGTCTGTCTGTAGCTTAAATCATGCACAAATGGCCTAAATTACCATGTGGACTCACCTGGTATTTCCCGGTCATCAGCTGGTTTCTGGACGGTGTGCACAGGGGCTGTACGTAGTAATTTTGCAGTCGGACCCCGCTTTTAGACAGTCTGTCCAAATTTGGCGTTTTGATCTCGGATCCATGAAAACCCACATCATTCCACCCTAAATCATCTGCTAAAATAAAGACTATATGTGGTTGTTTAGCCTCCAAAAATGGTAACGTTAAGTAAAAAATATTAACTACAGCTGTGATAAAATTAGCTAATCCCATTTCAGCTTTCCGCTTGTGCTGGTTGTTGTAACGGTAATGCTTAACTGACACCAGTCATTGCAAAAGTACCCAGAAGTAGCTTTAGAAACTTCACCCACAAACTTCCGTATCTTGCCGAAATACACTCGCCTTACATCCGCATTCACCAATCAGGTGATGCATAATCATGTGAGTGGTGGCGGGTAGCGCGAAGCACGAAATAAATCGCCAGGGGCAGAGGCATTTTTAACAGGGGCAAGTTCAGCCTCCAACAATTTTTGCTACGGTTTAGAGGTGTTTGCTGCAGCATCAGCGTTTTGCAGCAATCTTCCGAGGTAGCCTAGTTTTCTTTCTAATGAGTAGGTGTTTGTCTTGACAAGCGGTCCTAGTTTTCTTTCTAATGAGTAGTGTTTATGTCTTGATAAGCGAGACTGTCAGGTGTGCTTGCGTGCGCGTTCAGCACCAGTTCATTAGAGTAGCCCCCAGCTGCGGACTTGCAGTTTAAGCATGCACGGTTTTCCCGACGAGGACGGTACCCGGAAATTGATCCCTCCTCCCTCTGGTTTCAGTCGCCATCGAATCCATAGTAATCATTTAGCATGTTGCCGCTGCTACGGCAGGAGCTCTCTGATTAACACACCTGGTAGGCTACTGAGCTGATGTTTACATCTACCATGTGACAGATGACAGATTAAAATGAATGGAATAAAGGTGCATCCCGTGCGCTCTCCTTTCTTTCCAAAATGTCTTTCAAGAGAGCTAGAGGTGATTAAATGCAAAAATGTGTTTCTCTTTTGAAAAAAAAAAAAAAAAAACTTTATCAATTTTGCCTTATGTATAATGTTTGCTTAGATTAACAGACTTTCTGGAATGAAATATTATGCTCTAAAACGTAATGAAAGAGGGGAACTATTATTTTTTTTCTTTTTTGCTGTTTATAATTAGGCCTATAATTCGCGCATAGATCATTCAAGAACCTTGCGTAGTCGAGAATACGGGAGATTGCTTCTCTCCACGTTGCAGATCAGCTCACTACGGCAAACAGAGCCGGCAGTACGGCTTGCTTAAACTCCCTATTGTGGGCTGGGCGGCTGCAGCGAGGGTTGTGCTCAACGTTGAGCCCAGCCAACATTGAGGCTGCAAGTCCGCAGCTGGGGGTAGGCTACTTGGTCCTAACCTTAGGGTTGCCAACTCCCAGAAGTCAAAAAGGAACGCCTAATTTAGCCTAATTCAATTCAATTTTATTTGTAGAGCGCTCAAATAGCCTACATTGTCTGGCGGCGCTTTACAGACAGTATACGGGAAGCATCCATGAGAAACAGGGACAAGGAAAAACTCCCTTCGCTTTATAAATAATAATTAATAATTTCTCACAGATGCCGAACAGAAAATCTACTGCTTGTCCCCTCTGTTACTGTTGGTAGAGTTGTATGTCTCGAGACCGGTCTTGGTCTCGAGACCGGTCTCGAGACCAATTTTGCGTGGTCTCGGTCTCGTCTTGGTCTTGACAGTGTATTGTCTTGGTCTTGTCTTGGTCTCGGATCCCTTGGTCTTGTCTTGGTGTCTTGCAAGACCAAGACCAAGACAAGATAAATAAATGCAATAGGCTATATGTTTTAATGATATTGAGTTGCCGATTTATATGACTGAGCCTAAACAATGAGACGCATCAAAACGAAAGTGATTGCACGTAAAAGACGCCCCTTACTGCAGCTGAGCAAGGTTATCAATGCATTTATGGCTCGGTCTCTCTCAGTGACAGAGAGCGCCAAGCACATCCAGTTACATGCAGCTCTAAATTACTCTCCTAAAAGTTCACTTTCCACTCGCAAAATGCAGGCAAATTAATTCTGGAATGTTCGTGTATGCATAGGCATGCGTTATGATGGCTGAGCAAGATGTCTTGCTAGTTAACGTGATCTCATGTATTTATGGGAATGAAATCTTTCATCTTTCATTTTGGTAAATTTAGTATAGGCTACCGAGACACAGACATCCTAAAAACTTCCGTATTTAGTGGTTCATGGATGCTTGTGAATGATGTCAAATCTCCTGCGAGTGACTCTTATCGGGCGATAAATAAATGAACGCTGTTGATATATTTTCAAAGTTATCTCTATTGCATTCCGAAAGAATCCATTCCACTTGATGTAATAGCGAATGTATACCGATGACAATCCGCTCCGGGTTTTGCATTACTTTTGCATAACTCGGTCACTGCATGTAGTGATGAGAATCGTCAAGCAGTAAAAGTGCAGGCTGCCCAAAACGTTGGAACACCAGCCCAGTCATCTCTCAAAGTAGGCTAGCTTTTGCTAAAACCATATCCTTGTATTCTATGTTCTCAAAATTAACTCAGGCCATGTTAAATTAATTAGAAGTAGGCTAGTATATAATCTTTGGTATAGACAGAGTATGCTGGTAGGTCTGGTTGGGTTGCCAACTTTCAGAAATCAAAATAAGTAGTTATGGGCAGATATGTATGAAATGCATCTCAGAAAAGTAGGCTATTGAGCTTAATCTTGTGCTCAACCTAGCCTACTTTAAAAGTAGCCTACAAATTTAAACTGTATAAGTCAATTTTTATTTTTGTGTTATGAAGGCTGCATAGTGCCATGTCTTGCCCATTGTATGGAACTATTTCTTATTTTTAATTACTGTTGGCACACTGCATGTTGTGTTACATCTAAAACTAAAGGAAATACAAAATAAAAAGTAGAATGCGCCCATCAAGTTGGCCAAATTGTGCCACATTCATCTCATTATATCAGTAGGTTTAAATGCTTTAAAAGTTTAAAGGAGCTAGCTATCTAAAATGCACACACACAAAAAAACATCCAAAAAATTCTAATGTGTCACCTGGCTTGAGAAACCCGCTCTTAACTTTTACCAGTAGAAGCCAGGCCAACATAGAGTAGAGCCGAATGTAATGGAGTTGACATTGTCATTCTCCCAGCTACCCAGAAATGATATTCTACTGGTTGAAATGTCTGGAGCAGGGACATCTCACTGGTAGACCTCAACTCATCATAGTGGGTGACTAGGTGATATCCCCCTGCTGGTATTTAATTAGCCTAATATTACTATAGAGTAGGCCTAACACTCATTTTGTCACCATGAGTTCAGTAGGCGGTTTGTGCTGGTAAAAGCAGGATCATTTTTTTAATAATTGGTTCAACAGCTATCAAAAAAGATATCAAAACAGTTTGCATTTCCTGCCCACATTGCCACTATCCCTATTCCATTGTTGCCAGTAGTTGAAATAATACTCTTTAATATGGGTCGAATGTTAACCAAGGTTGTTTTTCAAATCAAGTTATAACTTCCAATATAGCATAGTCTACTTTTTTTCTGGTCTCGGTCTCGGTCTTGGCCTCGGCCTCAATTTGTCTTGGTCTCGTCTCGGTCTCGTTAGCCTCTGGTCTTGGTCTTGTCTTGGTCTCGTTAGCCTCTGGTCTTGGTATTGTCTTGGTCTTGGTCTAAGCGGTCTTGACTACAAGTCTAACTGTTGGTCAGGTGGAAAGTGATCAGGGGCATCCAGTCCCCCCCCCCCCGAACTATGATTTTTGCTACACACATGGGCATTAGTACCCTCTTTAATCATGGAAAATTTGGATATTGTGCTTATGTCCCTTCCACAGTGAATATCTTAATACTCCTGCTAGACTGTTAAACTTATCTTACGCCATTTAAAAGGTAATTCTCTGCTCTATAAATTGACATATTTCATATAATCATATTATGCAAGCTGGTTGCATTATTTAGAAAAATGTGCAAGATGGTCAGCAGGGTACAGTTGAGACATGACGATTCAACTGTCCCCTGGATGTAGAATTCCCATTGGATTGCATGTTGTTTATCTGTGTCTATATTATGATAGAATTTAGGCAATATGCAACACAAATGTCAATAGAATAAAACATTTTTCATATTTAAACTATATATTATTAAAGGATATATGTTTCTAACATGATGGCTGTAAAGATAACATAATATTTTATAAAATGAGTGATGATAAAACAAAGAAAAAATATTTTTTCCTCTTCAAACTTGATGTGCCTGTTGTATCTCTTTTTCTAAAGCTGATCGAGAGGAAAAAGTATGGATTTAACTAAAAAGAAACTCTAAAATTACAAATTTTTAAAATGAGCCATCTTGGCTTGTCAGCCTTACTGCATTCTCAATGTGTCTCAACTGTACCATGCTGTGTCTCAACTGTACACAATACTTTAGAACTATGGGTACAGTTGAGATAAAATGCACCTTGTCTTTAAGAGTTAATTGTGAAAAAGATAAACAACATAGGGATATAAGTTTTTTGTTTTATTGTAGTGCAGACTTATAGGATGCACCATGTAAAAAATAACTAGTTTTCAATATGTTTTTAGTGTCGAAAATTCGAGTCGTAGCGGAGAGAGCAAAAACTGTCTCAACTGTACTCATACCCTATTTCACTGACATCGGATTTAGGCCTACTCATGCCAACGGACATTTGATAAATAGATATTTCTTACTGTCTTCAACTGACAATAGGCGTGTTTGAGATGTAAAGCCGCCTACAGCCGCCTGCAGCCGGCTGCAGCCAAGCGATGCATTGTGGTTAGACGCGGTGTCCGACTTCCGGCTGACTTCACCAAGCTTGTGAATGCGTCACCAAAATACGCCCACAGCACGTCACTCAAAACTCGCGGTAACAAGGCGGCTGCAGCCGAAACCCGCATCTCCTTTTCTCGGCTGCAAGAGGATGCATCCCACCCCCATGACGTAACTCATTATTCCGATTGGTTTGAAACTCCTCATGACAAATATGACACCAACCACGTTGTACTCACTGAAAATGGGCTTATTTGAATGAGCTTCTGCTAAGCAGTATGCAAGTTTTGCCCAATGAAATAGCCTTATTGCTCTCCAGCATGGCTTGGTTTGCCATCTCAAATAAGCATTTCATACCACATTACTATTTTTAACAAAACACCTTCAAACACAACTCTGTTCCTCTTGAATTGCAACAATAATTTATTAAGCAACATTATATGATTTATTTCGCCAGTTATCACGTTCATTTTAATGGTGAAATGAGGGGATTCAAGCTGTTTTCAGTGCAAACAAACTTCCGCGATATCTCCCGACATCACGTCCATGTTCACGTGTTGTATGGCTTCAGCCAGCTGCAGCTGTGTTGTCCACCTTGTCCCCCATGCTTTTCCACTCCCACCGACGTATTTCCGTAGATCTAGCTGGTTCTGGCTACAGCCTCTAGCTGTACCGACTCTGAACACGAACGAGCTTATTAACACCAACTCATAGGCGACATCTTTGTCATTTTGTCACTAATTTATGGCTAACCTACTTAGTACTTCAGGCTTCGGAGCAGCTCAGGTGTTACCTCACTCACCTCAGCGATAGACGAGTTATTTCAAGAGCCAGAAATCCTTGAATCTAACTGGACAAACGGCTTGTCCATCAATTTAATTGACGTACACTTCAGCCAACCACATCGAAACCAACCGATGGC
>JAODXP020002940.1:0-10209 GCA_027497455.2 Sardinella longiceps
CCACTGAGTTACTGTCAGTGAATTTCACAGTGACAGTAAATTATTATGCTCTTTTAAACACACACACACACACACATAGATTACCTAAGGTGAGTATCACAAGACCAACCACTGAGTTCCTGTTATTGAATTCAACAGTGACAGTTTATCATGCTCTTTTAAACACACACACACACACACACAACACACACACACACACACACACACACACACACACACACACACACACACAATCTGTTTGTAGCATTTTTCACAGTACTTTTCAATTACAAACTGGATTAACTTCTAACACATTAGTACTCTCATAAAGAAATATTTAAATAACAACTTCATAGTTGTTAGTAAGTTCAATTCATCCTCACATTTACTAGATGGCAGCAAAAGCACAAACTTGTAATAGAGAGCATTCCCATTAGGCCTATTTATTCCCACCTGACTGTCACTGGATTCTGCAGATATCACTCCACTTCAGAAAATAAAGAAAGGCTATGTATCCCTTTTCTTTTCACAACAACATGTAGTGTTTGACACACTAAATGTATTTGTCATTTTCTAATCCAAAATGCATTATCCATTTTTATCCATCACTGGTCCTGCTGCTTCACACCCTGTATGTACAACCACCCTCATATCCCCAAACTTTAGTTCACAAAACTTCATATTCAGTATTACATATTCAATTCAATTCAATTCAATTCAATTCAATTTTATTTGTAGAGCGCACAAATACAGTACATTGTCTCGCGGCGCTTTACAGACAGTACGGGAAGCATCCATGAGAATCAGGGGCAAGTTAAAACTCCCTCGCTTTGTAAATAATTTGTTATGTAGGAAGAAACCTTGGGCAGATCCACGCCTCATGGACTCAGCCTACCTGCCTGGGGCCTAATAAAGTATCCGTAAAGTCTGATGCATAGATTGACCATGGTTAACACAAAACAGTATGAGTACTGAATGTAGTCAGAGATGATATACACATAGTTTGTGTGACAGTCAGGGCCAAGGGATGGAGTCAGTAGTTGGAGTGTGGGATTAGTCAGTAATTGGAGTGGGATCAGAGTTCATTGGGTGTTGGTCGCCATCTAAGTAGTGGTCATCAGGGGGCCATCAGGCCAGTTCCATCACGGGCCTCAGAGAAAAGGGGAGGATGGTCCTGGTGTGTGGCTCCGGGGGGTTGGTCAGCATCCGTAGTGGGGTAGGGTTGGTGGCAGGGAGGTTCATCACTCAGCCAGTGCGTCGGGGCAGAGGAGGCAAGAGAGACAAAAAGAAACAGAAACAAGAGGGTTAGGCCAATCTAGGAGGATATCACTTCATGATATGTGTCATATAATCTAGCTAGAGTGAGGAGAGGGAGAGAGAGAGAGGAGAAAGAGGGTTGTACAGGATGGCAAGTGTGCATATATATGTGATGAACATGATGATGTATTTTCTGGTGCAATGTTACCCCAAACAGCCAAAACACACAGAAGTCTATATTTCCATTATATATTCCCACCTGACTGTAACTGGATTCTGCAGATCTCACTCCTCTGTAGAGTGTGTGTGGTGTTTTATTACACACTGATATGACATATGTCTGGTTCATCCTCACATTCACTAGATGGCAGCAAAATCACAAAATGTATTTCACTGGTAGTCCTGCACGCAGTCTTCACATCCTGTTTGCACAACCATCCTCATATCCACAAACTTTCTTTCACAAAACTGCCATTTTCAGTACTTTACATATATGTGATGAATATGATGATGTACATTATGGTGTAATGTTGCCCAAACCACCAAAACACACAGTATCCTATATTTCCTTTATTCCCATCTGATCTCACTCCTTTGCAGAGTGTGTGTGGTGTTTTATTACACACTGACTGATATGACACTGATATATGTCTGGTTTGGAACAAAATGTGATGTTGGAAATCACATTTGCCTGTAAAACAAATTCTATATTCCTGTTTTTTTCACAGCCTGGTATACTGCAATATTTCAAAGGAAGGTTTCAGGTGTTTATCAGCAGCACTGAGATCAAACCCCTCACACCTGAGAAAGCTGAATCTGTATGGGAATAAAGTTGGAGACTCGGAGATGAAGCATATTTGCTCTGTTCTAGTGGATCCCAACTGTAAACTAGAGAACCTAGAGTGAGTATAACAAAAACAACCACTGAGTTGCTGTCAGTGAATTTGACAGTTTATTGTCATGCTCTTTTAAACACACACACACACACACACACACACACACACACACACACACACACACACACACACACACACACACACACACAGAGAGAGAGAGAGAGAGAGAGAGAGAGAGAGAGAGAGAGAGAGAGAGATTGTGTGTTCATCTGTTATTTGTAGCATATAAGACATATTTCACAGCAATTTTCCAATGACAAAATGCATTACCTTCTAAAAGTATGCATTACTCACCAAGAATTATATAAATAAAAGCCTCTTAGTTGTTAGTCAGTTCCATTCATCCTCACATTGACTAGATGGCAGCAAAAGCATAACATATAATTCACTGGTGGTCCTGCTGCTTCACACCCTGTCTGTACAACCACCCTCATATCCGCATACTTTAGTTCACAAACCTTCCATGTGCAGTATTTCTAACATGTGATGTATGTTTTGGTGTAATGTTACCAAAAACCTCTAAAACACACCTGTGTAGTTGAGAGTATTTCCTTTATATATTCCCATCTAACTGTGCTGTAACTGCAGGATATTTGTGATGTTTTCTTGCACACTAATGCTGTACCCGTACGTGCTTATGAAATTTTAATTTTGATGGAAAATAAATAAAGATCACAGGTATATTTCCCTTTTCTTTTCACAGCTTGGCATGCTGCAGTATCACAGAAGAAGGATTCAGGTCTTTATCAGCAGCACTGAGATCAAACCCGTCACACCTGAGAGAGCTGAGTCTTTATGAGAATGAAGTAGGAGACTCAGGAATGAAGCATATTTGTTCTCTCCTAGTGGATCCCAACTGTAAACTAGAGAAGCTAAGGTGAGTATAACAAGACCAGCTTCGACAGTGACAACTTGTCATGCTGTTTTACACACACACACACACACACACACAATGTGTATCTGTTATTTCCAGCATATGAGGCATATTTAAGACTCTCACAAAGTAATATTTAAATTAGGGCTGGGCAGCCATTAAAATGTTTAATCGCGATTAATAGCATATTTTCCCAGATTAATTGCAATTAATCCCATTGTCTTACGCAATAGCCATCTATGAATTCAAAAGTAGTGCAGGCTAAAAATGTATTTTAAAGGAATATTCCACCTTGAGTTAAAAGCATTTTGGTCTCAGTGCATGTGTTTTCCTGGCCTGGCAACCCAATTTTACCTTTAGTTTAGGCACTGGTAAGTAAGTTGCTAACTGGCAATCCAGTGCCTAGCCCTATGCTAAGCTACAGCTAAAATAAAGCTTAAATTGGGATTGCCTGACAGGAAAAATGATAACAAAATGTTTTTATCCACACATGTAACTCTAGGTAAGAGGATGAGTAGCCTAACTCAATTTTAATTTAGAGGTGTAATATTCCTTTAAATTTGTGGTTCCACAAGTTCCGCTACATTTGTTCTTGCCTAACTTTTCAGAATTTTCTCTAGCATAGGCCTAACAGTTAAATAAAATATTTAGTGTAAATCGCAACTAAAACAAGGTAATCAGCCTACAAAATTATAGTTTAGGCAATTGCCACTTAGGGGCTTTGATGTTATCCTGTTTATAGCCTATGTGTCTTGTTTGGTGGCATGAGAAGAGTAGGCTAAGGTACTGTTTATAAGCAAGCACACTCCAGCAGTTTCTCTGAGGAAATGCAATCTAGTTCTATTTAACCTAGACGACCAAATCAGCCATGGAAAGCTGTCACAAACGGGTCAACCGGAGATCTGAACGACTTGAAACTGTCACATCACTGTGCTACAACTCCATGTGACGTGAGTTTCCAAAATCTCAACTTTGCCCAGAGTTGAGTGACTGAAAGGACGCAGTGACTGGTGCGACGGCAATAAATGCGTCTGAATCTATGCGTCTGATTCTTAGATTCTGTGTAGGTTTACTGAGTCTGACGTCTTTCATAACACTGCAGCCCATCTAAATAGGCTATCAACTTTGAAACGGACTTCCATAAGGTTCTCCTCTTCCATTAAATGATGTTATTTAGGTCAAACGGTGATCTGAAACCCGATTTTGTTTACCTATAGCCCGAATGAAATGCGCGGCGGCAAATAGCCTATATGCGTCTTGGATTCTGTTAACTGTTAGGTTAAACGGGATGAGTCGTTTTCCACAACACTGCAGCCCATATAACTAGGCTATCCATTTTGATATGGTGCCTTCTGCTCCCACCGTCTTCCCAAGACTCATACCACCAATCAATGAACTCACTGAATGAACTGTATGTAACGGTAGCCTTTCTTTTCTGGTTATTGCAAGCGCGACAGCAGCGCTACAAGGAAGATAATTGAAACTGCGTTAACGTGCGATAAAATAATTAATCGCGTTAATTAATTTCTGCGTTAACGCAATAATAACACGTTAACTTGCCCAGCCCTAATTTAAATAATGTCCTTATAGTTGTTAGTGAGTTTCAATCATCCTCACATTCACTAGATGGCTGCAAAAGCACAAAATGTAACTCACTGGTCGTCCTGCTGCTTCACACCCTGTCTGTACAACCACCCTCATAGCCACAAACATTACTTCACAAACCTTCCATGTGCAGTAGTTCATGCACATATGATGATGTGTGTTCTGGTATAATGCTGCCCCAAACAACCAAAACACACAGTAGCCTATATTTCCATTATATATTCCAGTCCTGCTCTCATGCTGTGCATGACATGCAACACAACATGTAATAATATTCACATATGCATTACTTCAGTCATTTTAACAAAAAAACATCCCTTGGGCACTATTATTTACACTCTCCCATTTCAGAAATGTAGATGTGATCTATTTTTATATCTCATGTCCAACATGCACAGATGGAACATCATGTAGAATCTGTTCCCCTCCTAGTCCTCATGTGTGTCTCCATGGTGATCTAATAAACTGACTCCTTTCTTTCTCTCTACAGCTTGATGTACTGCCGTATTACAGAAGAAGGCTTCAGGTCTTTAGCAACAGCACTGAAATCAAGACCATCAAGTCTCAGTAAACTTTGGCTGGAGGATAATAAACCTGGACCCTCAACACTGCAGCTCTTCTCTGAACTTAAGAAACATCCAAACTGTAAACATGTAAAAATACATGGACTCAAATGATTCCATTCACATTTTATTCTAGCCTGGTTCACCAAATGCTTCCAAATAATTTCCCTTCATGCAAAGTGTCTGAAATGCCTCAATTGGTGTACCTTTACTTGCTTGTGGGCAGATACTTTAAAATTATTGGCATGCCAGAGCCCTCTCATCATTTATTTAGTCTAATTTTATTCCACATGGACAGGAAATACATTATATACACATTTGGCAGTGACAAATAATGAATTACATTCACAGTCTATATTTGACAATAATCACAATCATGTCACTCGTACAGTAGCTTGCCATTGAAACTTGTGCTGGAGGTTTTGAAGAATTAGGGTTATACTCATACAGTATACTATTTGGGGTGCAATATGGGTCCCCTATTGGTAATTTTATGTGCAAATAACATAATAATGTTAAGTAAAATCTTTGTAAATAGTGATGTATGATATCATGTGTAGGTATGTAATGTATGTATAAATGCAAGAAAGATCTGTATGTACAATATGTATCCATCAGGGGTGCGTTTCCCGTACAACGATGAACGTTAGCATTCTACCATCAAAGTACGATGTTCGTGGGAACTAGGTAGGTGCTCAGCTATGGGTGTTTCCCAAAAAACGCCTACCAACATGGTAGACTACTATGTAAGTTTCTACCATGTTGGTATGTACCACCATAGTTCCTACGGCTACGACCATGTTTGCAGATGTTTTCGGAAGTGTTCGGAGACAATTCGGGCGCATTCGCGGTAGGAAGCATGCCAGTCCCGTTTATACATTTATGTTGATATAGTCAGTTAATAACGGCGGTTACATGAACCTGTGATCAATATAAGATTCAATTAAGTCATATGCCAAAAGTGGTCTAGTTTATCTTCATCTTCGAGTGAAAATACAAGAAATAATAACGACAGGAAATTATATTGGCAAGTAGTCTAATTAGATGTGAGCAACCTTCCTCTACGTGCAGCAGGTGGCCTAGTGGGTTAAGCGCACAACTTTGACTCACATTCATTAGAGCAGTCGGAGGTTCAATGCCAGGTGATTGTTATAGAATATCTTCTTACTCTGTGTCTAAATTATTATATTTAAAACAATACAAGACAAATAAACTGAAATTATTATCCATTTGCTTGGGCATATTTTACGCACTAGTGCCTAGGCTATAACAATTCGCCTGTCCCCGCTTGTTCCATGCAATATTATCTTTGCATTTGAACGTCTACCGATTGATAACCCTCACATTAACAACGAAACCATCTAATTTCCTAATTGAATAGGCCTGCCATTACACCTGTTATCACCAATAATCACCACCTGGAAACTTTCTCTAAATGAAAATTCTTCCTAAATAATAAAGGAGAGGACAACAGAAACAAATCCCATATACGTTGACAGGTGGTTTTGAACTCGCAGGAATCACCGTTATACGCCTCAAAGGCGCACTGGCTTATCCATTTACGCCACCAGTCATCTCAATACACACTCTATCTCTTGCCTAATTTAAATCATGAAAATACTCAAGGAGACTAACGTGGCCTATAATATTAATAATTAACAGGAAATCACATTGTCAGTATATAACCAAGTCTTACTCATCATTGAAGTGTTTTTAATCAACAATTTCGTTGTCTCCAAATTTACCCAACTATGGTATGTTCAACGCCCTCTGTTGACTACAGTGTTGTAGTAAGATACTAACTTGTTACGGGAGGTGAAGAGCTCTCGTAGGTACGGATCAAGTTACGATGTTGTTTACGATATAGCGCAGGAACCATGATTTCGAGAAACAAGGACATAGTAGCTACGTACATCGTAACATGGAGGTTTCACCTCCATAGTATGGACGAGCATTTTGGGGAACACCTCTCTCGTAGTTTCATGGTTCCCACGATGTTGGTAAGCCCCAGTTAGCCCGTAAATAGCTCGTAAATGTTTGGGAGACGCACCCCTGTTTGTTACATGTAAAACCACTTGCCCAACTGACTTCACTCTTCTCACGTTAAGACGTGCAATAACAAGAAGAAGAAATACAAAAGGCAGTCTCTCTCTCTCTCTCTCTCTCTCTCTCTCTCTCTCTCTCTCTCTCTCTACACACACACACACACACACACACACACACACACACACACAGAGGGCTAAACACACACACACACACACTCACACATAGGGCTAAACACACACACACACACACACCACTCTATGAAGATTCTGTTTAGTTTTAAAAAGTAAGTATTTCCTCTTTGAATTCAACAGTTAGTGTATAACCTGAAGATAGTTGAAGTGAAGATTTCATCAAGGCAAGACTTTTAACTTCTAGATTCGCTACTGTATTTTTTCAGAGATTAAATGATTTAGCACAATCATTGGCCTTAAGGCAGCCATCCCATCAATGCATTAAGTGTGTTATATTATTGTATTTTATTTGTGATTATTAAAAATAAAACACAATATATATATAATATTAATATAAATTTATAATCTACGATAGCAGAGCAACAACAAAATGAAGTGAGCTGAAATCAAAGGATTAATTAGTGTGAGTTGTTATGGAAAACACTCCTGACCTTTAGACTGCATGTTATCTGATAGGTTGTAGCAGGGTTGCAGGTTGGCAACTCGGCTGTTGTGTTTAAAACTAATCTCCGTTCAACTCTAAACTTTTAACCACTTTCAATGTGCTGTATAGATAGATCAACGTGATGAGCTCTTTTCCAAAGCACTAGCCTATCGCCTTTTTCAAAACTTGATTACTGTTTGGAAAAGAGTTTACTAGTGAGAGTTGAAGCCCTTCAAAGTGGCCTGCTGTAGGCCTACATGAATGAGCAGTGTTCATTTGGCACTCTAGTAAACTACAGAGACATACAAAAAAGGTCAGTCTGAAGTAATGTTATCATTTATTTTACTTTTTTTAAAAAATGATATAAATATTGTTATTGAGGAAAAATGTTACAGGGCAGCCACATGAGATAAATGTAAATAACAAAAAAGTTTGTGCGTACTGCAGAACAGAAATCATATTAAAAAACATTCAAAACTATTTTAAAAACAAATTTCTGTTCATTGAAAAAACAAATATCGTCCAATGTTCTCCTTGAAAGGTATTTCAGGACCGATATTGGACGGATATTACTCTATCTATACTATAGAATATCTCAATCGGTTCTCATCATACACACACACACTCAAGGTGACAAGGGGCCATCACACAAACACACACACACAAACACACAGTCACAGCCCCTCTACCATGGGTGCCATGGCCATTGCCCCGCACTAGGTGTCCCTACCTTGTCTGTCTGTGTGTGTGTGTGTGTGTGTGTGTATCCTAACAGGCTTCCCAATTGATTGTACCTTTATAATAGTCTAGAATTCTAGACGTACCCCTAGCGGTAGCAAATTTGAATTTGCACAGCTGATACGTCTAGAGACCCCTGATAGAAAACCGTTGTATCCTGACTCTGGCGGCGGATAACCAATCACAGCGCGGTTTGTGTGCAGGAAATCGTAAGGCGGGCTTAGTACGATGACGACAGTCCTGCTCAAACCAGAGCCGTATATAGAGAATCGTCTTTGGCTTTAGTTTTGGAGGAATTGCTCTTTGAAAGTGGAACAAGAAAGTGCACTGAAGTCTTTCGTTCTGAAAAAAAGATGTCTTTGCCGTGTTACCGACGGGCTACGGGAAAAGTTTGATATACCAGCTGGTACCACTGGCCAGAACGCTAGCCTATTACGTGGAGAGGCAACGCAATCACCCGCCCCTCCATTGAGGCACAGTCTATCAGTGGTCTTCAGACTATACATTCTTATGATATACTGTAGTCTGGCATGTCAGGCTACCTTTATAAGCTGGCCTGTTGGGAGTGTGTCTCTCTCTCTTTGCTTCCCTGCTCACTTCGCCTGTGAGAGCTGTCTGGGTGGCTTGGCTGCAGCAGGCCCAAATGATGGTTGAGGCGTCTTCGGTTTTTGTTTAGTTGTTACTTTCTTTTTGTAAATACCTTTTTTTTTGTAAATAAATTATTAAATTATTGGTCTTACCCCTCGAGTTGTCTCCATTTTTGTCACGGCTTTGAGCCAGTTCGTGACGCATAGAATAGTGTACAAATATGTAGAGCAGAGCACAAAGACATGAAGATATTTTATGAATCATACTCAATGTGTAAAAACATTAGAGAGCAACACATCTGATCATCTGAAGTCACCAGCTTGGGACATTTTTTTTTTTAATGACTTAATGACCTGGCTGCAAGCCCACTGGAGACTATGCAGAAAACAATTCGGTAACACTTTGCGGTAAGGGTGCATGAATTATCATCAATTCATGCATGAAATCATTCATGATTCATGCATTACTTCATCTCTGAAAGTCTAATGAGTTATCAGGAATTAACATGAATTCATTGTTTGTCATTAATGACCTCCTGCTGAAATAGCACATGATCTTAAGTATTAGTTACACTGGGTACATCATCATGCGTCATGATTAATTAGCATGAGTCATGATTAATTAGCATGATCATGATGAATTCATCATGTTTGTGCCCCCTCAACTAAAGTGTTGACATGGTTAAATTGGTAAAAATTAGTTGACGTAAGGGATAGATATGAGGAACTAGGTCAAAGTAGGCTAAATAAGTACTTTTATTATATCAAATTATATCAAATTCTTTTGAACAAAAACATCATGACCATGTGTAATTAGTCATGACTCATGATGATGTACCCAGAGTAATTAATGCTTAAGATCATCTGCTATTTCAGCAGGAGGTCATTAATGATAAACAATGAATTCATGCTAATACCTGATGAGTCATTAGATATTCAGAGATGAAGTAATGCATGAATCACGAATGAATCATGAATGAAATCATGCATGAATTCATGATAATTCATGTACCCTTACCGCAAAGTGTTACCAAAAATTCTACCATTAC
>JAODXP020002941.1:0-12500 GCA_027497455.2 Sardinella longiceps
TGAATGAATAAATAAATGTGTAGTTCTTCTGATTAAAGCTGAGAAATGCTTATGCAAACTTGTTTACAAACATGTATGTTGTTGTTTGTGTAGCTGGTGCCATTCTTTTTGGAGTGTCTGTGGCTGCCTGATCCCCCATGACCAGGATCCCAGTGCATGCTCAGTGTCCTCATCACACACACACACACACACACACACACACACACACACACACACACACACACACACACACACACACACACACACACTAATGTCATCTCAATCAAGGACCAGTTCAAACGCAGACATGTTTCACGCATGTTCAGAAACACATGCAGACACAGGTGCAATTTTGATGTGGTCATTATGAGGTATTTAATAACTTAATCCAATTCAATTACATTTTACTTGCAGACTAAATATAATAGAATTGCCTTGTAGCATTTTGCAGACAGTACAAGGAACAATACCAGGAACAATACCCATGAGTAAATAGGGCACAGACAAAAGAATAATAAAGATATACGTAGATATATAAAGACTAAATAAAAATGGATCTTTTTAGGAGGAAACCTTGGGCAGATCCACGACACAGGCTATAAACCCAACTGCCAGTGTAAGGAAGGGTCAGTTCAAGGAGCCTTTTAAACAGCCAGGGACCCAGTGAAGTAGAAGTATTATCTGTAGTTTAGACATAAATCCCACTTTTTACAATTTAGTTTAAGACAGAAATTGTTCTTGTTCTGTTAGTTCATTTAGAATTTTATGTTTAGAAATATGTGTATTAAATTATCCCATATTCTTGATTGATAACATTGACAGTATTTTGAAGGTCATCATTTGATGCCGAAGTTTATTTCAGTGGTAGCCTACATTTTGTAGCCTATACTGTACGTGCCCCCTAGAAAAAAAAACTCTGGCCCCACCTCGGCCCCCTTGTAAATTTGGTCTAGATCCGCCACTGGATATGAGGCCCAATCACCTCCTCTTGTCGCTCATTGGCGACTGTCATTCAAAATGAGTGCCAGCTTGTTGCCGGATTTGGATGAAATTTTCGGACAACTTGTTTATTGGGACAAGTAACAACTGATTCAGTTTTGGTGCTGATTGGTGATCCAGAACACCATCTGCAATTGACATTGTTTCTGTGACCACATTGCTCTGCAAGTGCTTTTCTAGTTCGCTATTGTTTCTCATTTTTGGTGTACTTTAAGTAGACACTTATGTCCTCCAGTAAGGAGCGTTTGAACCTGGGCCAGAGTATTTATTTAGCATTCACTGCAACAGAACTGTAAATAACAACAATAACAATAGCAACATCTCAAATGCAAACAACACAACACAAACAAGTCAACAATAACAATAGCAACATCTCAAACCCCGGTGCCTCAGGCCTCCCGTGTAGCGTGGTGTGGTGTGGTGTGGTGTGGTGTGGTGTGGTGTGGTGTGGTGTGGTGCGGTGCAGCCAGAAGCGCTCGCTAGAGGAGTCTAGTGCCAGGAGCAGATCCCTGGATAAGCAGTCCCACCAGGATTTCGCGGGCCTTTTTTGTGATTGTTGCGATCAAAAATGCTTGATTTCGCGGCAGGTTTTCTGAAAAGTTGCGGCAGAAGTTGCGCTGATTTTAGGCATTTTATTGCGAGAAAATTGCGGGGGCCAGGAAAAGTTGCGGAAAGTTGCGTTTTTTTTTTTTTTTTTAAATGTGTTTGATGATGGTAGGTGGTTATAGCTATGCAGTAAACAATGACATATAGCAACTATAGGTTTTCTTTTATCTTGAGGTTGTTTACATCTAGAACTGCAGAATGCACATCATGGATGGCTGATGGCAATTATGGTTTTAGTTATCAACCCTTTATATGACTACATGCCATCCAAGTTCATCTGTAAACCAGAACAAAATATTATATTAAAAATATATCTGAAATAGTGATGAAAGTGCTGCTTTAAAGCAAAGAAGGAGGGAGTGGTCGTTGCCTGTCATCATCTTCCGCTTCATCATATTCATCACCATAACCTTAATCATATTGGGCTTGATTGATTGCACTGAGTAGACTGTATTTAAGCATTAGTAAAACTGTGGTATACCTAATGTGAAGCCATTACCAGGGAGCTAGCAAGCCATGAGCTGTACTGTTTGTTATACAGTAAATAAGTTTTGTGTGGCAATTACTTGGCTGAAATAAAAAAAAAAATCAGCTTAATTTTAATGCAAAAATATAAAAGGCATCTAATAAGCTTTGTACTTCTCACAAGCCAAAACAGGATTTGATAGGCTATCTTAAAACATGGAAAAATGCAGGCTAGCTTACACAAACAGATTTTTTTTTTTTTTTTTTTTTGCTGTTCTGAATTCTGATAGACCTAAAGAATGGGAATCAACTTAATGAGCGTTTAGTGTCCTGTGACAAAGGGGTCTCGGTGAAAATCAATTTGGTCGAATTCTTCGTGGAGATAGTTCTAGTGTAGCCTACATTAGCAATAACTCTCAACTCCGCTTGAATTCGTCATTTAGATAACTTGTGATTTTGGAATGCACACGCACACACACACACGGAGGGAGAGGGAGAGAGAGAGAGAGACGCGCGCAACGGAAGACAGCTCATTCAGTCCAATGTGTAATTTAAGGTAACACTTGCCTCATAACATAAACGTAATGTAAATGGCAATTGCCTAAATAATCAAGAATATTGTGATTAGCAGCTGTTTTGCACAGTATTTGCACAGCAAAACAATGAACAGGAAAAGCACCCGTTGATCTTTCACTCGCGAGTGATTGGTGATATTTCGAGAAACCTTCCAGGAAGTTGCGGGAAAGGTGCGGTGATTCCTCAAAATTGCATGGCCGCGATGAAGTGGCGGGGATTGGTTGAAGTTGCATTGAAGTTGCAAATCGCAACATCGCGAAATCCTGGAGGGTCTGGATAAGGCGCCGCTTATTATGCAAATTGTGAAATCACTGTCTCGAAGAGAGAGAAGCAACATTATTGGAAAATTAATTTGGCCTGGGTGATTATGGAACCAAAGGTTCTGTGGTGGGTGAGGAGAGAGAGAGACGGAGAGAGAGAGAGAGAGAGAGAGAGAGAGAGAGAGGGAGAGAGAAAGAGAGAGAGAGTTTATGGAACCAA
The DNA here is from genome assembly GCA_027497455.2 of Sardinella longiceps. NCBI lineage: Eukaryota > Metazoa > Chordata > Actinopteri > Clupeiformes > Clupeidae > Sardinella > Sardinella longiceps. The sequence goes on from JAODXP020002941.1 coordinate 3,106, forward strand.
AGGTTTTGTCTGTGAGGAGAGAGAGAGAGAGAGAGAGAGAGAGACGGGAGAGAGAGAGTTTATGGAACCAAATGTTTTGTGGGTGAGGAGAGAGAGAGAGAGAGAGAGAGAGAGAGAGAGAGAGAGAGAGAGAACAAAATAAGAGTTGAGGGCTGATAGGCGCCACACCCTGTTAAGCAGGAACAATGTGCCTTTCACCACAGTAATTTCACAGCTACGCTCGCTGACGTTCACTCCTAATTCCACCCGCCGCGCACACACACACACACACACACACACACACACAGCCGTTCACAGCGAACGAACGCTGCTTATCCTTTGCCAACCGTCTGCGGAATCCACCAGAAGAAAAAAAAAACACACAAATGTCATTTTGAGCTTCTAATGCGAAGAAAATCACCAAGGGATGCCACACAAGTTTCAGTAGATACTTTACTTTTTTGAAGGTTTCTCTCTGGTGTCATCACTTCACATGTGTAGGCAACTGCCAATACTGATGACGAACATCTTGAAGTCAGTCAAACCAATATTAGAAGGGAACTGACAGGAACAGACTATGTACACATAAACATGAGGATAGAGGGCCTGACACACACATAACAACACACACACACACACACACACACACACACACACACACACACACACACACACACACACACACAATCTAGCAATCGTGGTTGGGAAGAGAATGTGTGTTGGAATTATAATCTATTGTGGATTGGGAAGAGAGAATAGAGAATATGTGTCGTTGAATTATAATCTAACACTCATGGATTGGGAAAATAGAATGTGTGGAATCATAGTGGTGGGTTTGGGAGAGAGGATGTGTGGTGGAATATAATCCAATAATTGTGGATTGGGAAAATAGAATATGTAGTGACGTTATAATCTACTACAGTGTGCTTAACGGTGCTGTGAAAGAGTGAGCTGTTCCCTTTATTTCCCATTTATGTAGATCAGATTCAAAATCATATGAAACTAACATTATGTGAAGTGCTCCATTTCAAGGGCAATCATCCAAAGAGTGGCTGACATTTTTAAAAGCTTACTAAACAGGGAAAACACTTATAGTGTCAATATAAATGTGTGCCTTTAGTGTGTGTGTGTGTGTGTGTGTGTGTGTGTGTGTGTGTGTGTGTGTGTGTGTGTGTGTGTGTGTGTGTGTGTGTGTGCATGTGTGTGTGTGCCTTTAGCCCATGTAGACATGCAATCCTGTTTACCTCTTTAAATGGATTCATTACCCTTTCCACACATTTAAGAGTCAATTCAGGGCATCCAGGCTCGCTCAGTGGATTGTTGATTTCCTGGCAGTTTAGAGAGTGTGTGTGTGTGTGTGTGTGAGAGAGAGAGAGAGAGAGTGTGACTGTGTGTGTTAGTGTGTGAGAGAGAGAGTGTGCGTGCGTGTGTGTGTGAGCGTGAGTGTGTGTGTGTGTCTGTGTGTGTGTGTGATCAGAGGCAAGTAAACAAGCGGCTCGTGGAAATCATTCGTCTAATGATGCCGCTCTGGCTTTCGAGCCCGTCCGCCCTAAAAGCAGCAGGGGAAACGGGCGAATTACCGCAGCCATCATTTGCCCCAGTGCCTGGCTGTTAGGCAAAGCGCTTCAATCAGGCAGACGTGCGCTGCATCTGCATCTGTGTGTGCCTGTGTGTGTGTGTGTGTGTGTGTGCGTTCACATGGCAGGTCTGCTATTAAAGATGCTGATGAGGTTACCGGAGAAACGCACGCACGCCTGCCTGACAAGACGCCACGCCGTGAGGAGAATCAGCTCCACTGAACCAGTGTTGAAGGGGTTGGTGGTGTGAGTCTTTAAATGGGGAATGGGTGGAGGTGGTTGGGGCGTTAAAGGAAAATACCGGAGTAAGTTTAAGCATAGCCCTGCTGCACGAGCCATCTAACAGCAATATATTTCGCATGAAATGAAAGAATTTCGAACAGCATAGACCAACACTTTACATTGAGTCAATGTAACCTCAAATCTTACTTTAAGTTTCCAACAGTCAGGTCCCATTGATTCAGTGTAAAGTGCCTGTTCGCTTCTGCGTTCGGGTTCGGCCTGTGCTGTATCAAATTATTTTGTTCCACTAAACTAACGCATTTAGCAAGCTCTTTCAACAGGGCTATGCTTGAATTCACTCCGGTACTTTCCTTTAAGATGGGGGTGTGGGGGGATGATAATGACTAATAGGGATGAAGGATTGGTAATGGGGCCTTTGGATGGCAATGTGGGTTTGATAATGGGGTGTTAATATTGAGATATGGAGGCGATAATACGGCATTAAGATTGGGGTTAAAGGGTTGGTCATGGGGCATTAAGATGGGGTTGTGGAGGCATGAGAATGGGGGTGAAGGGATATTGTGGACTTGGTAGCACTTTATAAATGGTTATTAAATAGCTTATTAACATCCTCTATAAATGGTTATTAAATAGCTTATTAACATCAGTAAGTAGTAATGTAACTGTTAATAGATGACAGTTGCTGTCGCTGGTCTGGCCAACTGCTGGGAAACTTAGAAAACGTTTTATAACATTTTCTAAGATCAACCAGTAGCAAACTGAGGCATTAGAGGGAGGTGGGTCAACCATGCGCTTTGAGGAATTACAGCACTATAGGCTCTTGGTCAGACCAAAGTGTCGCAGAGCTTTGAAAGTGGATAGCAATCAGACTAGTTGATAAAGGGGTCTGGGGGTGGGAGGGTTAATATGAAGGACTTGAGAAGGTTGATAATGGAGACTTACAACTCCATACTTCCACAGCATGTTTGTCTTAGTCTGTATGCATTAATTATTCGCTGCTCAAGCACTCCTCAAATCACTACTGTACATAACCCACTCATCATATCATTTATAAATACACACTCATGAGCACACACACACACACACACACACACACACACACACACACACACACACACACACACACAGGATCACATGCACACACTAATGCATACACACACAAACATTGTGAAGACACACCAACATGTAAATGTATTCACATACACACACACACACACACACACACACACACACACACACACACACACACACACACACACAGTGGATCACATGCACACAAAAAAACTAATGCACACACAGACATTAGGAAGACACACCAACATGTAAATGCACGCACACACACACACACACACACACACACACACACACACACACACACACACACACACCACCACACCTCCTATGCTATAAGAATCTGTGTGTCCTGTAAGGATGTGTTGAAACCCAATCTTGCGAGAGCAGAGAGCGGAGGGTGAGACAGGGAGTCTGTTGGCCTCCTCCGAAGGGGATTGGGTGGCCTGGGTCGCAGTCCCAACGTCGCCATTACCTCCAATGATACACACACACACACACACACACATACACATACAGGATGCAGCTTCCAGTGGGGCCACCAAACGGACAGACAGACACACACACACACACACACACACAAATGCACGCACACACACACACACACACACACACAAATACACGCACGCACACACACACACACACCAATGTGCACCATTACCTCGAATGATACCCGAGACCGACCTGCCCTGCCCTGCCCTGTCCTGCTCTCTGCCCCGCACTGACCCCCCCACCCCCCCCCCCACCCTCAGAACTCACCTTACAGCCAATCAGCAGCTGCCACATCACTGCACCTCTGGGACACGCCCCAGGCCACCCACCCAGCAGGAAACGCAGAAATATACCCCCAGCATTTACTGGAAAACACACAATCAAATACTGTAAGGAAATAAATGAAATAATAAATACATAAATGAATAAATAAATAAATAAATCTGATGCACTAAAGGAAACAAATAGCCCCAGCACTTACCGGAAAAAAAAACAATCAAATACTGTAAATAAATAAATAAATAGATGAATAAATAAGTAAATAAATACATAAAGAGATGCGATGCACTAATGATTGGGGATAAGGTCTCTTTTGTTTCAGTGTGTGTGTGTGTGTGTGTGTGTGTGTGTGTGTGTGTGTGTGTGTGTGTTTGATGGCATTCTATTTGTGTCTCAGTGAGGATGGAATTGGAGCTTTAGTTTGTCCGTTTGGTGGCCCCCTGCAAGCTGCATTCTATGTGTGTGTGTGTGTGTGTCCGTTTGGTGGCCCCGTTGGAAGCTGGGTCCTGTATTTGTGTGTGTGTGTGTGTGTGGAGGTTGCATCCAAGCTGATACTCACAGCTTTTTAGGAGCCACATGGCCTGCACTGACATGTGTGTGTGTGTGTCTTGCTACCTCATCCTCATAACTGGGGTGTGTGTGTGTGTCCTGCTACCTTGTCCTCATAGCTTTGTGTGTGTGTGTGTGTGTGTGTGTGTGTGTGTGTTTCTGTGTTTGTCTTAATACTGTGTCTGGACAGGTGGCATGAGGTAACTATGAACCAAAACAGACATATGATGACACATTACGGTGTCTAGTCTTGGGCAAGTGTGTGTGTGTGTGTGTGTGTGTGTGTGTGTGTGTGTGTGTGTGTGTGTGTATCCTATCATTGTGGAGTGAGGTAACTGAGAACTAAAGCTGACAGATGATGACACATTAGGCTGTATTGTCTCATACATCAAATCTGTTGTGTACTTGTCATTTCTACTTTTATTTTATTTTTCTGCTGGCTATCTTGGCCAGGACTCCCTGGTGGAAGAGATTATTTATCTCAATGGGACATTCCTGGTAAAATAAAGGTTTAAATAAATAAATAAAAAATCATTTATTATGGCTAGTTGAGACTGAGGGTTCTAGAAATGATACAGGCGGGAGAGAAAATGTGACCAGAGAAAATAACGTTTAGGCTACATCTTAAAGGGAAATTTTCACCACTGTGAGGTGTGCAGTTCTGGGTGGGGTGACTGGGAAGCCACCTCCGAATAAAACAAAACCAAGTTACAGCATGACATTGTTATTTTATTTCTTATCAGACATCATTAGCATGTTCCAGTAATGCCAGAAAGACTAATTCACTAGTTTTGAAGTAGCCTGGGAGTACCAATGCTTCTTTGCACGCTCAATTTCTTTTCACTCTGCAAAGCAGCATGGTGACAATGCCCGATTTTCTTGCCTGCTTTCGGTATCCAATCACAGAACAAAAAGGGACAAGCATGGCCCTCGATTGCATTTTACGTCACGTGAAGGCTCTGGTATTGGCTCTGAGCTATGTACAGATGCTATGATAGACATTCGTAGTGCCCAATAATCGGCTCTGGACAATCATAAACGATGCTTCCGCTACCTGAAAAACAATAGGTGGGCTCCGCACTAAATATCACTTAGGATTTTAGTTTGGAGATCGCTAGTTTGGAAGCAGAAACTGCATGTCTGAATTATCTGAATTTGAAGTGCTTATGAATGACTATTTAAGAATGTAAGTCCGCTGCAAGCCCAAGCCTGCTGCAAGCCCTCTGATTGGGTTAGAGGTAGCAGCATGTGATGTGAAGAGGGGGTGAGAGGACAGGTGTTTCTTAAAAAAAAAAATTTGGTTGGTAGTGGTCTTCGGTCTGAAAAAGTTCAAGAAACACTGCTTTCAAACAACCACAGAACTTGCCAGATATAGATATAAGCCTGTGTGCTTTCAGTGCGTGTTGGATGATCACAGTATTTGCCATGTAAATAAATAAATTAAAATAAAATTATTATTATAATTTAGCCCCTTCTTGTACTATAGCGTCTGACCAAGATAACCACAGTAATTAGTGGCAATCAATATCTCAGACTCATTAAGCCAGAGTGTTTAGAGGCTTCCTGAAAAATACTCACTGCACAGCAGGATATAAGTGTGTGTGTGTGTGTGTGTGTGTGTGTGTGTGTGTGTGTGTGTGTGTGTGTGTGTGTGTGCGAGAGAGATGGAGGCTGTGGGTCTACACATTGTGTGTAAGTGCATGTTTGAGGAAGAAGTTAGCTTATTTGTGTGTGTGTGTGTGTGTCTGTGTCTATGTCTGTGTGTGAGAGTGATATGGAGGGTGTGTGTACAAATCAGTGTGTGTGTGTGTGTGTGTCTGTGTCTATGTCTGTGTGTGAGAGTGATATGGAGGGTGTGTGTACTGGTACAAATCGGTGTGTGTGTGTGTGTTTGAGAAAGAGGAAGAGGTGAGGTGATCTGTTTGTCCTTTCAGGTACTTGTGTGTGATACCGATCTTGATACCAGTGTGTGTGTGTGTGTGTGTGTGTGTGTGTGTGTGTGTGTGTGTGTGTGTGTGTGTGTGTGTGTGTGTGTGTGTGTGTGTGTGTGTGTGTGTGTGTGTGTGTGTGTGTGTGTGTGTGTGTGTACTGCATTCTGCCATTCCCCCCTCAAAAGCATAGAATAATTATTTTTTCATTGGCAGTCTGGTCTGACATCGTCTAGTTTGTGTCCCTCTTAAGGAGAGTGTGAGGGGAGAAGGCGAGAGCAGAGAGAGAGAGAGAGAGAGAGAGAGAGAGAGAGGGAGGGAGAGAGGCAGGGAGAGAAAGAGAGAGAGAGAGAGAGAGAGAGAGAGAGAGGGAGGGAGAGAGAGAGGGGACAGGAGGAGAAATATCAGGGTGAAAGCAGCAGTGCTTGGACTCTTCCCGAGCTGTTATATACAAGCTGAACAAACAGCTCTTCACCTCTCTCAAGTCTCACACACACACACACACACACACACACACACACACACACACACACACACACACACCCTGGCACCGGCCCGTGTCTCCTCCCCATCTCTTCACCTTTATTTTGCCTTTATTTGCCCTCTCTCTCTTTCTATCTCTCTCTCTCTCTCTCTCCCATACACATACACACACACACACACACACACACACACACACACACACACACACACACACACATACACACACACACACACACACACATTGGAATCTATTATTTGATCAAACACAAATATAGAAGCACGACCATGGAGTGTCTCCTTAGAGGATGAGAGAATGCCCTAATGTTAGTAACTCTGGTCCTGATATTCTTTCTGTTTTCCTTCTCGTGTCTGACTCAGCTTGAGAGTTAAACTGGGCCAACACTGCTGCTCGATAAGGCAAACCTTGAGCAGTGTGTTTCAGAGTGTTTCAGAGTGTTTCAGACATGGGCCGGGAGACTTCAAGTAGTCGGACTGCTTCAGAGCAGAGCAGACTAAGGACCAGGAGGAGTCAGTAATGGGTCTAGAACCATCTCCCTATCAGAGAGACCTTGAGAAGTCAGTAATGGGTCTAGAAGCATCTCCCTATCAGAGAGACCGTGAGAAGGCAGTGATGGGTCTGGATTAAAGAGAACCTATGCAGGATCCGATGGTGTCATCCAGTAAGCTAACAACCAAACAAAGCAGTTATTAAGCGTTTCTGCCAATAATCCTCCATTTAGAATTGCATAGTCAATGGTGATCGCCGCTAACAAAATGTATCGACAGTTGAATGCGCTGAGAAGTCACAAATCGCGTTGTAATTCAAACAGTAAACTCTGGCTAAGTCACGTGACTTAGCTTGCTTGCTAACCAAAACTTACGATAGCCGGGACGCGCTCCCTGATCTTGCATAGGCGGTATCTGCCTCTAGGAGGGTCGGACAATCTCCTGAAGGGGCTCGTTTTACTCCGGAACATGTCATTTATCAAGTCTCGTGAGTTCTAGACAATTTACATTAAGGTGTAATCAGGGGTGAAAGTAGTTTGAATTTCTTACCTGTACTACAAAAAAAAAAAAAGAAAAAAAAATTCAATAGCTTATTCTAGTGCACCTTTGTGTATGGCTCAAACAAAAAGGTAAACTGGCCTACGGCATTGGGCTTATTACCATGACAGAATGTTAGCAAACTGAACATTCTGTCATACTAATTATCCCTTTTTCTGACTTGAAAAAATGGGTGATAACATTTAAAGCATAGTTGTTGTTGTTTTTTTTTTCCCAAGTCTCCTATCTTAATATATCCAACAATAATGCTTGTCTTTATACAGAGGCTAGGGGCGTCAGGTCAGGAATTTTGTAAGCATTTTCATGCAATGTCCTTCATTCTGGTGCATTTTACCAGGTTGCTATAGCAATTAATTCAATGGCTTACCTAATTTGATTTCATTTCACACCAAAAAGTAGTTTGCAAAGTACTAATGCCACATTACAATAGTGCTGAAAATGGCAGGCCCACATGTCACCTGTGGGACTCAAAACCTACTGTGTGTGTGTGTGTGAGCATGTGACTGGCCTGGCTACCAGGCACAAAAATGTTTTTTTCTTTATTTATTTTTACCATTGACTCAATTATTATTTGTAAAACACTATGGCATTAGTTGCTCTAGTCTACTCTATGCAAGTCTAGCTGCTACAGCAAAGAAAAAGATTTGAAACTCAAACCCTTCCCCTTTCTTGTGTGTGAGAATTCAGCACTGAAGTCTGAACTGGCAAACGGATTTGGGGTGTTCACTCTCTGCAAATGGGAGATAGAAAAGTCTTCTATTCAAATTATAGGTCTATATAATAATGTGTAGTGTTTTTTTGTTTAGTTTTATTTTTTGAGCTCTTGGTTATTAGATGGAAGTCCAGCAGCTAACTAAGCCAAGGCTATCAAATAAAGATATTTCCCTAGCCAAATGATCTTTACACTGAAATTGAACCACCTTATTCTCAAGCAAGTACCAATGCATGCCTCTGATTGTCTACTTTAATTTGATACCTAATACCTCCATTGTAGATGCAGGTATGTCCATATCAAAGCTTCCAAAAGACGATGAAGCAAAACCGCTTCACCCGCTATTGTATTTTTCTGCGCAAAAACAAACAATTAAGAAAAAACTTCGGAGTGCCAGATGCCAGAAAATGTAGGCTTTTTGCAAATGGCACAAATAATTGGTGAGATATATTAGCGAATTTTCAAGTCTGAACAAGTGTTCCTGTCACAAATGCCAAAGACAGGCAGGCACTGTTAGAATGGCACTTTTGACATCAAAGAGCAAAGGAGCAGGAACCCTCATGTCTTACCACTACTCCGTACCGGCTGTCAATCTTATACCGGTACGTAGTATAGGTGCGTACCGGCTTACTTTCACCTCTGGGTGTAATGAATAGGAAACGTCGAAATTTTACCTAAATGTTGCATGTGGTGGCTTTAAGTAGCCAATGCCTACTGTAGAAGTAGTATGGGATGGGTCTAGCAGTAGCCAGTGACTACTCTAGGAGTAGCCAGGAATGGGTTCAGAAGTAGCCAATGACAATGCTAGGAGTAGCCAGTAGTCAGAGCACACAGGGCTTTCAGGTGAAACATGTGAATGAGAGAGGGATGAAAGACAGAGAGGTGGAGGGAAGGACGACTATCTCAGGTGAGGTTGTCGGCAGAGATGAAAACTATCTACTGCAGGTGAGTCTGCAGGGGGCGGATTGGCGAGGGACCCGGAGGACGGTGTTGAGATGGATGTTCAGCGGCGCCGTA
>JAODXP020002941.1:17500-22500 GCA_027497455.2 Sardinella longiceps
GCAGAAAACACAAGCTGTTATTTCCTGTGGTCACCTAAGAAGACTAGATTAGTGAAGCAGAAATAAGAATATATTTGCCTTACAGGAACCAGGAGGTCCATTTGGTCGTATATCTGCTGTGTTGGGAATGTGTGTGTGTGTGTGTGTGTGTGTGTGTGTGTGTGTTGCTCACACCACCACCCTGATCGAAGATGCTTAACCCAACAAATGGAAGGAAGAGCATTGGTATCGGACATAAAATCAATCTGAATTAGTTCCTTAGCAAAACCAGCTAGACTTAGCAGAACGCTAATCACAAAATATCTGCTAAAGTCTGGCTATACATCAGCTACTGAGATGACCTAGAACTGATCAAGAGTCATACAGAATAGGGCTGCCATCTTTACACTGCATTATATTCACCTTTTTCACCTGGCCGCCATATTCCGAACGAAAACAAGGCTCGGGTGGTAAACTAGAGGACATGCCGACGAAACATTAATTTAATTCAATTCAATTTTATTTGTACAGCGCTCAAATACAGTGCATAGTCTCGCGGAGCTTTACAGACAACAGGGGCAAAGAAAAACTCCCTTCGCTTTATAAATAATAATTAATAATTTCTCACAGATGCCGGACAGAAAATCTATTGCTGGCCCCCTCTCTTACTGTTGGTCAGGTGGAAAGTTGGGCAGATGAGGGGCATCCCACCCGCAGAAGCTACTTCTGGGGAAGTTTCACCACCCAAGCCTCGTTCTACTGCCTCATAGTGACGTAGGTGAAAAAGGTCCATTGGACATCAGAAGATGTGCAGTCAGTAGCATTAACCCCTGTGATTGGCTAATATAGTGGCAGTAGTGTATGATTAGCCAACGTGATTGGCTAATATAGACATATGATTAAGCTAGCCTGATATAGCCAGCCCATAATACTCCTCCTACTACTTCCGTAATCATGGTCTGGAGGTTCTTTAACCTGAAGTGATTATGGGGAGGGGGAGTGCACTCCGCTCTGGTTTGAAACGATTGGACAGCTCGCCGGTTGTCTGTTAACAGACTAAACCCTCCCCAGAAGATCGTCTCCAGACCATGAATACGGATGAGCAGTAGTATTATGGGCGGGCTCTGTCTGTCAGGCTATGATTAAGCCACTCAATTGGCTAATATAGGCCAGTGATGTATGATTAACCCTCCTGATTGGCCAATTTAGACCAGTGATGTCTGATTAACCCACGTGATTGGCTAATATAGGCCAGTGATGTATGATTAGCTGATGTGATTGGCTGAAATAAGGTAGTTTGAGAGTTGAAGAGAAAGCCATCAGTGACTGAGGAGAGAAGCAGCATGAGAGTGACTGTGTGCTGAGATATCACTCACATTGCCTTTGGCAGTCCAATCTACACATAATGAGGAGGTGTGTGTGTGTGTGTGTGTGTGTCTCTCTCTCTCTCGCTTGCTTGCTTTCTCTCTGTTTCTGTGTGTTTGTGTGTGTGTGTGTGTGTGTGTGTGTGTGTGTGTGTCGGCCTCTGAGTGTGTGTGTGTGTGCGTCTAAGTGTGTGTGTGTGTGTCTGAGTGTGTGTGTGTGTCGGCCTCTGAGTGTGTGCGTGTGTACCTCTCTCTTTCTGTCTGTGTGTGTGTGTGTGCGTCTAAGTGTGTGTGTGTGTGTCTGAGTGTGTGTGTGTGTGTGTGTGTGTGTGTGTGTGTGTCGGCCTCTGAGTGTGTGCGTGTGTATCTCTCTCTCTCTGTGTGTGTGTGTGTGCATCTAAGTGTGTGTGTGTGTGTGTGTCTTGATTAGAAGGGGAGTGGAGTCTTGGTTTGGCACCACGGATGTACTGATAAGATGATGGAATGGTGATGGTTTTCTTTTCTTTTTTTCTTCCCTCCCTCTCCCTCTCTCTGCTTCATGAGCAGCCATTACAGGCCAATCTGCTCCCACTATTGGCTCAATGGGAGTCAGGCAGGCAGTCAGGGAGTGAGTGGGCTTCCAGGAGTGGCTTCAGGTCCTCATGGTGGCGGTGATGATGGTGATGGTGATGACGGTTCACTCAAGCACTAATGAGCACAGAATCACACAGGAGAGAGGGATAGAGAGATGACCCAGAGAGAGAGAGAGAGAGAGAGAGAGAGAGAGAGAGAGAGAGAGAGAGAGAGAGAGAGAGAGAGAGAGAGATGACCCTCAGGGAGAGAGAGTTGGCCTTTGGAGAGAGAGAGAGAGAGAGAGAGAGAGAGAGAGAGAGAGGGAGAGAGAGAGAGAGAGAGAGAGAGAGAGAGAGAGAGAGAGAAGAAGGAGAAATGAGAGGGGAAGTGATGATCCTTGGAGAGAGAGCGAGAGCGGACTCAGAGAGACAGAAAGAGAGAGAGATAGCCCTTTGAGAGAGAGAAAGAGAGAGAGAGAGAGAGAGAGAGAGAGAGAGAGCACTCTTGAGAAAAAGAGAGATATTAAGATGACTAATTCCAGCAGCAGGGCCAGGCATGCAGCACATGAAACAGAGGAGTGGATATGATATAGTATAGTATAGTAGTTCAGTTCCTGACTCCTCCAGCTCAGCCCAGCCCAGTCAAATGCTAATGGGTTAGGACTTCAGCAGCGCTTCCACACGTACGTACGGAGCCTCTCAGATCAAGTTTGCTCTTTGATGAAATAGAGTATCGGGTCGGCAGTCGCTTACATAACAGCAGCACTTCATCTGAACCCATTGAATCTCATCCTGAAGTTATTTCTCATGTCTTTATTTGCACTGATGTAATGTGAGATGCAAAGATCAGTAATGTGATGTTATTTTCACTGGTGTAATAATTTGAGATGCTAAGATCAGTAATGTGATGTTATTTTCACCGATGTAATGTGAGATGCAAAGATCAGTAATGTGATGTTATTTGCACTGATATAATGTGAGATGCAAAGATCAGTGTGGTTGTGCATCACCACCACCATCATGGCCATTAGATCTAAGAAGATAGCTATGTGTACGAACATACAATGTATGAACATATGAAATTAACATAGTATAGCAGTTAAAGAGTGCTACACAATGAAATGTTAAATGTTTTTTCAGTTTTTTTTTGTTTTTTTTTAATACATATAGTCATTATTGGCATGCTTTCAATAGTGTAAGTTTTTGTTTTCTCTTTTTTTTTCATTTGTGTCTTGGGTCATTGTGAATGGTGTCTGAGGTTGGCTGGAGGTGGGCAGGGGTATAGCCACTGTAAAGTTGTATTCCATTTTCTGATCTTTGTGTTTATAAATAAAAACAGAGAATAATAAAAAGAGCAGACAGCCCAGAGTGCTAGCACAGAGAGATGGAGGGAGAGAGAGAGATGGAGGGAGAGAGAAAGAGAGAGAGAGAGAGAGAGAGAGAGAGAGAGAGAGATGGAGGGAGAGAGAAAGAGAGAGAGAGAGAGAGAGAGGGCTGTCCCAACAGTGTCCTACAGGGGCGCTTTAACACCTACGGAGGCCCCCGGGCTATAGAGTTTTGGGGGCCCCCTCCCTCCTTCCCGTGCGCAGAAAGCAACGCACGCTAGGCCTACAAGTAGCCTATTAACTGTCTGCTGATTGTTCTGCTTCAATCAGACAGCCATAAATCCCATACCGACAGCTGCATCTAACATACACATATAGCTTAACGTTAGCATCGTTGCAGACTCCAACAAAATACCAAAACTATCCACTGGCTCTTACCTTTATTGTCCAGTTCAAGTAATCCAAGTTATCCATGTTATATCCATTATCCATATTCATATTATAAGTCCACAATTAGGGGTATGCCTTGCATGTTAGATAAGTAGATATCACTTATTGTTTAGTTATACTGACAGGTAGCAGAATGAGTTCGCTAATCAGAATAGTCCCTTGTTACAATGATGAACTTCACTGACGTTTTTCTCCGCATTCGTCTTTCTCTGACTTGTAACATTGTAACACTTTGAACGCTCATATCTCCGTAATTCGTTGGCCAATATTATCGATATTGGTGTCGTTTGAAAGCATATTTTCTTGTCTTTCACGTGAATACATTGGCATAATTTTATGTTCGCTTGACTATATATTCTAGAGCGCGGTGTCGAGGTTACCAGTTCATACTGCAGCATGTAGAGCGCAATCCTTAATGAAAATTAAGTTTTCACAAAACTTAGGAACTCTCTCGTTCAGACCCTGCTGCTTGCTGTGTGTTAAATACTTAAATGAAGCGGTGCAGATTACATTGTTGAATGTAGCCGACAATAGCCAAATTACTTTGATATCTCAGAGATGTTGACCCAAGGCATTAGTTAGTTGGATCCGACGGTAGCCCATGGGCGGTAACGTTAGTGCGCTGGAAATGGTAACCTAAACAATTGGGTTGTGAGGAGAGCCAGGGCATAAAAAATAGTGTAGGACCAGCCAGACCTTCATACTTTACGTATTGTTTGAGCATTTTGCCTAGATTATGGCATTTCTCGGTCATTTTCCACTAGGCCCTGCTGGCTGATGTAGCTAGAGTGTTTTCTCATCCCCCGCGACTAGGATATTTTGCCTGATAGCCTACATTGTTGACATTACAGACATTTCATATCAAACTTAAAATTTTCGTTTTCATATCAAACTTAAAACTTTCGTTTTCCTTATTGTCTTTAGCTTGTCTTTCCAGTGAAAAGACAACTGCGCTTAAAGGCTGGAGTTCGCGGCAAAGTGAGCCAGGAGTTGTCACGCATGCATGCAATTCACAGGACGCATTTTTTTTATAATAATTCGCTATGCGCACAAGATGCTCGTTAGTCGCATCGCTTGCATAAGCTACTGTCACAAGATATAAATGGGGGATAAAATTTAACATTAATGTTATCCCCACAAGAGATAAAATTATTCAAGCAGAGGCAAGGATACCAAAGCCAGAGGTAGGGAAATCCCATCCCCTCGACAAATCGCACCTTGATTATGAGGCCCCTGATTGGCCGGGGCCCCCGGCCAAAGCCCGAGTAAGCCCGTGCATTAAAGCGCGCCTGGTGTCCTATATCCATATAGCACATGGCTGCATCTGAGCC
>JAODXP020002941.1:27500-30000 GCA_027497455.2 Sardinella longiceps
AGAGAGAGAGTGAGTGTGTGTGTGTGTGTGTGTGTGTGTGTGTGTGTGTGTGTGTGTATGCTCTGCTTGTCCTTTCCCGCACAGCTCCATCTCTGCCACAACATTTGTGTGTGTGTATTGTGTGTGTGTGTGTGTGTGTGTGTGTGTGTGTGTGTGTGTGCTCTGCCTGTATCCCTTGTCCAGCACCTCCCACCACAGGGAGAACAAGGAGTGTTAGAACGACTGGCTACATCACAAGGAGTGTTAGAACGACTGGCTACATCATAAGGAGTGTTAGAACGACTGGCTACATCATAAGGAGTGTTAGAACGACTGGCTACATCATAAGGAGTGTTAGAACGACTGGCTGCATCATAAGGAGTGTTAGAACGACTGGCTACATCATAAGGAGTGTTAGAACGACTGGCTGCATCATAAGGAGTGTTAGAACGACTGGCTACATCACAAGGAGTGTTAGAACGACTGGCTACATCATAAGGAGTGTTAGAACGACTGGCTGCATCATAAGGAGTGTTAGAACGACTGTGGATACATCATAAGGAGTGTTAGAACGACTGGCTGCATCATAAGGAGTGTTAGAACGACTGTGGATACATCATAAGGAGTGTTAGAACGACTGGCTGCATCATAAGGAGTGTTAGAACGACTGGCTACATTATAAATTTAGTCCGTTTATCAGCATGTTACAAATGAGTTTCATTGGACGTCTAAAATCAGTCCATGAAATGTGTTTGAATGTGAACACATTAACTAATTAATTTCGGATATCAGGTTATTAATTAATTAATTAATTAAAATTATATTGTATTATTCAACATCTGTTACTATACTTGGCTATTATTATTCTTGAACAAACATCACCTCTGTAGAAATACAAACCAGCTTTCTACTTTCCATGGCAAAACTGGCCAATTAACCGCGTAGGCTCCCTCTTGTGTGCTGTGTGTGTGTGTGTGTGTGTGTGTGTGTGTGTGTGTGTGTGTGTGTGTGTGTGTGTGTGTTGCATGCTGTTGAAACAAGTAAAGCAAACATGTTATCGAGCAGAATGTTGGTCTTCTCATGCATACACAAACAGAACAAGAGACAGAGAGAGAGAGAGAGAGAGAGAGAGAGAGAGAGAGAGAGAGAGAGAGAGAGAGAGAGAGAGAGAGAGAGAGAGAGAGAGAGAGAGAGGTGAGGGGGAGAGAGGACAGAGAGAGGGAGAGAATGAGGGAGCAGAGATGAGAGGAGGACAAAGAGATGGAGGGATAGAGAGAGGAGAGAAGAGAGGAGAGGAAATAAAAGTGGGAAATTGGAGAGGAGGAAGATGGAGGAGCGAGTGATAAAGGAACAGGAACAGAAAGAAAGAGAAAAATGAGAGGCAGAGAAAGGGAGGGAAAGGGATAGAGGGAATAAAAGGACAAACAGAAAGAGAGAGAGAAAGGCTGAGAGAGAGAGGGTGAAGAATAAAAGGGAGAATAAAAGAATATAAATAGAGAGAGAGAGAAAGAGAGAGGGAAAGGAAATGGAGAATAAAATGACAATAAAGAGTGAGAAAAAGAGATAGAGAGAAAGAGATGGAGGGAAAGGAAATATAAAAGAATATAAACAGAAAGCAGGAGAGAAAGGCAGAGAGGGACAGGGGGAGAAATAGAAGGAGGGAAAGGATATAGAGAATAATACATAAACAGAAAGAGAGAGGGAGGAAAAGAAAGAGAAGGAGGGAAAGGATAGGGGGAATAAAAGAACATAATAGAAAGAGAGCTAGAGAAAAGGATGGTGAGAATAAAAGGAGATAAACAGAGAGAGAGAAAGGATAGAGAGAATGAAAGGACATAACAGAAAGAGGACAGAGGGAGAAGTTTTAGCAGCTGACAGATCTGTTAGAATGCCGTCTGATTTGAATATGATAAAAAGCGCAGAAGTGCAAGTTTTAAAGCACCACACAGTACCTTGGCAAAAGACTAACCAAATCCTGAGCTCGCCAGAACGACAGATTATTTCAAAGCCATGGGTGAACCTTTGTTGCTCTTTGTGTGGGATTATCAGGCCTCTGTCTCTGTGTCCTCTGTCTTTGCTCTGTTTGTTCTGATGAGTTTCTGTGGGATTGTTTATGCTGTGGGAACACTGGACTGGGCTGGGCTGTACTGTGATGTAAAAGCGGCTTGATTACGCTGAAGGGCCGTTGTGATGGGACTGTGTGTTCATGTGTAGTTTGATCACTAGCAGTGTGTGTGTGTGTGTGTGTGTGTGTGTGTGTGTGTGTGTGTGTGTGTGTGTGTGTGTGTGTAGAGAGAGAGAGTGTGTGTGTAAGTGTGTGTGTGTGTGTGTGTGTGCCAGCCTGCGTTTTGTAAAATATACATGGAGGAAATCATCTCTGTGGCTGTAATTACTATATGTACGATCTGATGGGCTTTTTTTTATAACTTGCACTTCAATCAATCTAAACCCGACTTAAAGTCCCAGTCCAAATGTTCTAAGACTGTTACAACATAGCGAACGATTTACAACAATGAGAGAG
>JAODXP020002941.1:62500-70000 GCA_027497455.2 Sardinella longiceps
ATGGAATGCCGTGCCTGAACACACAACAGATTAAATATAACGTACAGTCTAACTGATCCAGGATTGGACACACACACACTCCGTGTCTGACCGTGATGACTGCTTTCAGGGATACAACCCATTGTACTTTCAGGTCTATGAGTAACTGACATCAGACACACACACACACACACACACACACACACACACACACACACACACACACTTCTGACGTTCTGACTGGGAGCAGTGAGTTACTCTAAGTGTCTAGTAGCCACACACAATCACACACGCACACACACACACACACACACACACACACACACACACACACACACACACACACACACACACACACACTCATACTGTACCTCTGCCAGTTTGACTCAGAGCAGTGTGTCTTTCTAAGTGTCAAATAGCCACACAAACATATACACACACACACACACACACACACACACACACACACACACACACACACACACACACTTGACTGGGAGCAGTGTATTATTATCCAACAAACAGCAGTGCTTATAGTGTCATGCCTCAGAAGAAGAATGTAATTCTGCTGTGTTTAAGGCAAAGATCATATCACTGGATTCTTAACGGACACGCACACACACACACACACACACACACACACACAACACACACACACACACACACACACACACACATATCGCTGGATTCCTAAATGACCTCTGGGATTACGGCTTTAAAGCAGGCAGGGTGTGGATTAGACTTTAATCCACTCCTACAGCACATGTCATTGTGGCCTGTGGTGGCGGATACAAACAAGGATTATTATTACGCCACTAACTTTTCACACACTCCCTTGACTTCTTCTTTCAGAGCCTCGTTAAAGTCAGAAGCCAACAAAACCACCTGGTTTTAATTGAGGAGGTCCAGGAGGCCATAGCACAAACAGTGAATTAGCATTCAGGGCCGGCTCACCGTGAATTTAGCAAAAAATAACTTCATGGCAAGCTAAAATAACATTGTTGGACTCATGGAGATTTAGATGGACTAGCCCAATATCCTTCAAGAAAATTATGACGAAATTATGATAGCACTGGGCATTGCCCTGTATGCCCTATGGCCAGTCCATGCATGTTAGCATAGCATCCCATTATTGAATAGTTCGGGGCTGCAAGATTGCTTAGATAAACTCAAGCCTGTGGGACTGGTGCGTCAACAAGACATTGCATCATGCCTGCCATACATGGACGTTGTTAGGTCCATTTTGGGGGGCTCAAGCCCCCTAAAATTCCCCAAGCCCCCTGACGCTGGGAAGATGATTTTCATTGTATGTAAATTACATCAATTCTTAGCGGTTATATTGCTCGCGGAGTTAACGTCAGATACGCGATCTCCGGACACCATCAGATTCAGTAAGCTCCAAGCTTTCCAATGGTACCAGTCACTAATTGCTTTGATAAACGGTCCACGAGAAAGTCAACTTTAAGTACATGTGAAATTTCTTGAACTCTCCAGCTCTGCCTGCATCCACTGAGAGCATTTTTTTTCTTGCTGCAACTGATGATGAACTATGCTTCAAATTGAGCAGGAAAAATAGTCTTATCTGAAGTTTGGTAGGCTATAGTCTGATCCAGCAAATTTCTAAGCAACATATTCTCCAAAAGATAGAACTATGAAATATAATTTAGCCTGTAGTCTATGCCAGATTAGTTTGTCCCACATGCATTGATGGACATATTTATTTGCTATAGCCTAGCATATATTTTAGTAGCTATTGTATGCTCATTTTGCAGAATAAATATTTGAGAAACTTTCACATTTGACTGTATCGTCAGATTTCCCTAGGATTTGAACTAAGCTAGTTGTTACAGTGCATTAGACTGAAATAAATATGCAGCTATATTTAGAATAGAAGAGCCTACACCAGAGCCTACACTCATTTACACCAGTCATTGGTGGAGATATTTGCAAACATTTCTCTTCACAAACCAGTCTGATGAATTGATAAATAGCCTAAGATATGAGATATTCTGATAAATGTCCTTCAAGTAATAAATAGTTGGCAAAAATTTTCGGCGCGCGCATCACTACTATACCCCTCTGGGGCTAAGCCCCCCTTGACTCTTGATCCTAGTGACGTCCATGCTGCCATAGGTTGATTGACAGGTGGAAGGTTGAGGGATTTCCTCATGGTCATATCGCGCGTGTTTTGAATGACTTTCAGGAGAACGACAAGTAGGCTGTGATGGCGTCACAAGTGTAATGCACGTTGGGGTGGAGACGAACATTTGCCTGCGGTTATTGACCTTGTAACTCCGTTATCGCCACCCAGTGGAATTACCTACATTTCCTCACGTGCTATAGCACAAACTAAACAGATGAATTACCTACATATTCTCACGTGCTATAGCACAAACTAAACAGATGAATTACCTACATTTCCTCACGTGCTATAGCACAAACTAAACAGATGAATACTAACTAACAACTAACTCACGCATTGATCTATACATTACCGGTAATACAGATTTGACAAAATGTGTCACGGTCCGGTCCACTCTCTCTATCCGACAAACGGCAACACATTCCCCTGTCACAGAGAAATCACCACGAGGCAACTGTTTCTCTTCTCAGGAGTGAGCGCTGGCGCTGTTGCGTGATCAGGCATAGACTTTTGAAAATTAAAAGAAAAAGATGTAGCAACCTTTATAACACGCTTAATAAGAGCTTTGGCTAAGGATAGAATGTCGTGTCTGAACATGCAACAGATTGGAGATAATGTATAGTCAAACCGTTGTCCTTGCATGCATGTTTCCAATGTATTTACTTCAAGTCAAGTGTTTCATTCAAATTAAGTGTAATAGACATCATTAATACTAATACTAATATTACTCACAACAATAATAATAAGACTCATAATAATAGTTTAGAAAATACGTAATAGTAAAAGAGAAAAAAGTAGCAAGGTGGAAAAGCTGTTGTGTACCGTGGATTAATGAATAAACTATATAATAATGTGCAATAAAATAATATTGTGTATTTTTGTACAATAGAGACGAGGGGGAAATGGTAAAAAAAAAAAAAAAAAGACTGTTCAGAATACAAGGCAGTAGAAAATGGAATGAGTAATTAAAAAGCATCATCATCCACAGTACAGTGCGAGTCAAGGACAGGACTACAATGGGGAGAAAAACGGGCAGGAAAAAGACTGGTGTGTGTGTGTGTGTGTGTGTGTGTGTGTGTGTGTGTGTGTGTGTGTGAAAAACGGGCAGCAGGAAAAAGACTGGCGATCCGGAAATAAGGAATTCCAGCGGGTTTGGCGGCGATGCCAATGAGCTGCTGTCCAAGGTGCTGAACTAGCGCTATTTTTCAAACTCTCTCTTTCTTTCTTTCTCTCTTGCTCTCTCTCTCTCTCTCTCTCTCTCTCTCTCTCCTCCCCCCCCCTCTCTCTCTCTCTCTCTCTCTCTCTCTCTCTCTCTCTCTCTCTCTCTCTCTCTCACACACACACACACATACACACACACACACACACACATGCGGGTCGCTCCCTTAGCACCCTCTCTGCTCCCACCAGCTCGCTCACAGCCTCACCTCAGTCAGCTCGTGAGAGGAACGGACGGGACTTACAAACGGGGCGAACTAACGGCACTGCACGGCTGGCTGTGCGCGCGGGGTGAATAAGTGTGAAGGTATTTTGCTGATCGCGTAAGAGAGCGCGTGACAGACAGCGCCCAGTAGTGTGTCATAAGGTCGTATGGCAGGTTTTATTTTTTTTAGTCTTCTGAACATCCATCATCCATCTGAGAAATTTGGCGGAGATGTTCCCGCCGCCGCAGCTCTTCTCCGGTGAAAGCATGCCCCGCTCTCGCGCTCTAAACAACATCACCGTATGTCTTTAAGAGCATCTACGGGGGAGTGTCTCCGTTGTTTCATCACCGGCGAGACTGGCTTGGGGCTCGCGCAGAGCAGACAAACCACTGGAACTAAAAACCGCTGGGAGAGAGACGCCGCGCAATTGGAGCTATTTTCCACACACACACACACACACTCACACACACCAACCACGGATATAGTGTGACTCGGATAAGATTCCTGTGTGTGTGTGTGTGTTATGCGTGAAGATGGATTCGCGGACTGTGTCCTGGCTGTATGCGCTTAGTGCAACGATGCTGTCCGCTTTGAGCTCCTCACTCGCAGCCAACAACTGTAAGTTACTCTCTTTCTCTATGTGTGTGTGTGTGTGTGTGTGTGTGTGTAGATTCTCTGACTCTCGGACTGATTTGATGTACTGGGAGTGTGTTTTCACTCACATGAATTTTGTGAATTTTGGTGGTGTGGTTTTAAATGAATAAGGGAAAATATTGGCAGGCTGCATCACAGGTGTAGCCCAACACATGTCGGGAGCAGGCAGGCAGCACAAGTGTGTAAACATTCACACTCGCTGCGCTTGTTTGTCACGGATCATGGAAAAGTTCCATTTGCGCCTTGTTTAGGTTTTGAGCTGAAGGAAATTAAGTGTGTGTTGCGTGTCTTATTTGTAAGAACCCTCCCAGTCTTAAAGAGTGATAGCTGCCTTAGTACTCATGGCAGGTGTGTGTGTGTGTGTGTGTGTGTGTGTGTGTGTGTGTGTGTGTGTGTGTGTATGTGTGTGTGTGTGTGTGTGTGTGTGTGTGTGTGTGTGTAGCCTAACTGAGGTGTTGAATCTAATGGGGGCATCGACAGAAATATCCCATAATAATAGTAGGCTTCTGCTGGAGGGATGGATGGACAAGGTGCAGACGCAGGAGGACCGCTAGTGGCCTTTTTGGGTGACCTTAAAACGCAGCCTCTGAAGTATACGGGATCTTAGAGAGGTTGCGCAGACATCCGTCTCTCTCTCTCTCTCTCTCCCTCTCTCTCTCTCTCTCTGTCTCTCTCAATTTAATTCCATTTTTCAATTCAGGAAGCGTTATTAGCATGACCGTAATGTCATACAGTATTGCCAAAGCCAAAGTAACAGTATTGTTACAACAATAACGGCAATAACGTTATCTAACGTTGTAACTCTCTCTCTCTCTCTCTCTCTCTCTCTCTCTCTCTCTCTCTCTCTCTGCCGGTACACTTCCGTGCAGACTCCTTTACTCTCGCTTGTCGGAAAAAGCATCGATCTGATAAAGTTTAATTAGGTGAATTCCACAGTCGTGCAGTTTAATCACAGGTAGCCCCTACGGCAACCGTATTTACGGCAGACTTCTCCGAACTAGAACTAGAACAAGAAGGCATTCCGCTGTATCACACTGAAACCGTGACAAGCAATGGTGTGTTGGTGGGGTTTGTTTATATTGTGGAACTTTTCCTAAAATGCAGCCAAATTAGCCGTTCACTCAACATTTTTTTTCAACATTTCAATAGTGACCTGCAAATTAAGCTCGGCTTCGTCGGTCTCAAGCTCTAAACAAAATCAATGGCCCTGGAGGCACACGATGTAACGGGAGACACCTTAGATTGTGTGTGTGTGTGTGTGTGTGTGTGTGTGTGTGTGTGTGTGTGTGTGTGTGTGGCATTACACGGCCGGTGTCGCTAGGGTCCACTGTCTCCCCGTGCATTCTCTCTCTCTCTCTCTCTCTCTCTCTCTCTCTCTCTCTCTCTCTCTCTCTCTCTCTCACACACACACACACACACACACACACCCGGTGAGGATCGATCCAGTCAGGTTTCCGTAGCCTGCCAAGAGGGGACGCGTCGCCTCCACTCCATTTAGCCAATGGATGCCAAGTTGATTTTTGAAGCAGAACATTGAATCTATCGCGGTGATCATCTCCTTATTCAAAACCCAAGATGAGCGCTATAGCCCCGACACTCCCGCGCTCGCATAGTCTAATGTCAAAGCCTTGCCACGGATGTAATCATGCGCAGCAAGTTGATATTCTGAGATAGATTGAGTGGAACTGTTTCAATCGAGCGTGAAAATCCCACCACGCGTCCGTCCTACACATCTGTCTTAACTTAACCCGCTGCGATGAATCTCCCACCTAGCGGAAAACTCACCGAAAAATCCTCTGCGCGTGACACTTCTGGCCCGGTGATTCGAGCCCGTCTGTCATATTAGCTGCTGCTGGCATCACAACAAATTATCACTGAAATCCCAGAAGTGCGTTAAAATATTCCGCAGAGAGGCCAGGTTAATAACGGTATTATTAAGGACATTTTTTTTTTTGACATTTTTTGCTTTGAGCAGTCCCAGCTGATTCACATTATAAGGCACTGCTATAAACACCACCAACACTCTCGATAAACATCCATTTCTATGATCAAGCTCTGTCATCACCATATGTGATAGGCTACACTGTAAAAAAAAAAAAGAAAAAAAAAAGTTATCACCATGATACAGAGGGGACAACACGAAAGGATGTGGACAAGATAGGCTACACTTTGCCATGAGCATCTCGATGTTTAAGCTCTGTCATCACCATATGTGATAGGCTACAGAGGGGACAACACAAAGGATATGGACAAGGAACTGTTGGCCAAGAGCACCGAGTTCACTCGGCCATGTTCGGTCCTGTCTTAAATAGCTCTTGTAGTTGTAGAGGGGCTTTTATTGCTGTGATGATTCCTTTTAAGTGATTTCAGTGCTTACAAAGTCATACATAATTACTATAGGGATGTTTGCAGAGAAGGAGGTGGTGCTGTCATTTGAATTGTTTCCGTTTTCTTTTTGTTTCTTTTTAATGAGGGAATGTTAGAGCCGAGGAGCAGGGAGCAGGTGGGGAGAGAGAGAGAGAGAGAGAGAGAGAGAGAGAGAGAGAGAGAGAGAGAGAGAGAGAGAGAGAGACCACAGTCTCACAGGTGCTAGTATCTAACACAATCTAGGAAAGATCAAAGGCTTTTTCAGCGGCGGCTTTGCGTTCGGCTCTTTGCACGTCTAATTATGCAGGCAGACGCCGCTCCGCTCCTGCGTCTATACACCACCTTTCACATACACACACACACACACACACACACACACACACACACACACACACACACACTCCACCTTTCCACAGCCTCCAGACACTCTGACAACCCCAAACACTTAATTATCTGCATTTTGCCTTGCTAATATTGAACTTGTTTCACACACACACACACACACACACACACACACACACACACACACACACACACACACTCCACTGGCTCCAAACGCTGTTAAATATCTTGACAAAGAGCTCATTTCAGATTGTAATCAGATAATGGAGCCTTGAAAGGGAATTTGAGACGAACTGAGATTCTTCAAGATGAGAAAGACTTCAGAGCAGATGGAGAACGGCTTTGGCTTGACATTCTCCCACGCACACGCGCACACACACACACGCACATGCACACACACACACACACACACACACACACACACAAACACACAGACAAACACATGGCTAAACAGTTTTTAAAAGGACATATTGCCGCGTTAATAGCGTCCTTTCATTCTGTGCTGGTTTCAAAGAGGCCTTGTGAGCGTGTGTGTGTGTGTGTGTGTGTGTGTGTATGTGTGTGTGTGAGGCCTTGTGAGCCGATGCCAAG
>JAODXP020002941.1:100000-103973 GCA_027497455.2 Sardinella longiceps
AAAGAGAGGGAGAAGGTGACAGAGAGAGGGAGAGAGAGAGAGAGAGAGAGAGAGAGAGAGAGAGAGAGAGAGAGAGAGAGAGAGAGAGAGAGAGAGAAAGAGAGGGAGAAGGTGACAGAGAGAGGGAGAGGGTGAAAAAGAGAGAGGGAGAGGGTGACAGAGAGAGAGAGAGAGAGTGATAGAGAGGGAGAGGGTGACAGAGAGAGGGAGAGGGTGAAAAAGAGAAGTGTGCCCAATATCTTGTGGTTTGCTCGACCTGATCATAGATTACTATAACAGGCCTCTTGAGTCTTCTAGTTCTGAGAGAGGGAGAGAACACACACACAAACACACACACACACACACACACACACACACACACACACACACACAAACACACAGGCATGTACACATGTGATGTATGTTATTGTCGTTACTGTTGTTACGTGTTATAATACTGTTACATTAAAATGCTTGTTATAATATTGTTAGATTACAATGCTTTGGCAATACCGTATAACATTATGGTCATGCTAATAAAACCTCTTAAATTGAAAAAGAGAAGAGAGAAGAGAGAGAGAGAGACACAAACAAGCAATTTCCAGGCCCAGGGAAATGTGCTACTGTGTGGGGATTTCAATGCAAGGACAGGAGTTGAGCCTGACCAAACAGACCCACAAGGCAATAGCCATGTGTTTGGAAGAGACACCCCTTATACCACACCATACCTCACTCAGAGACATAGCCTAGACCAAGTGCTAAACAAAAGTGGTAGAGAATTATTGCATCTCTGTCAAGCCCTGGGCGTGTACATTCTTAATGGAAGGATAAAAGGAGACTCTTTAGGGCGGTTCACATGTTGTTCATCTCTTGGGAGCAGTGTAGTTGATTACGCAATAACTGACATGGATCCCTCCTCCTTCAATGCATTCACCGTCAGGCATCAAACTCCTCTCTCTGACCACAATCAAATTAACATCTTTTTGAAAAGGACATCAGATATTAGAGAGACCACAGAGTCCAGTAAGCTGTACAAACTTAATCTGACCTACAGATGGACCTCTGATAGTCCTGAAAAATTTAATCAAGCATTAAACTCACCTGAATTGGCTGAACAGATTACTAACCTTACTAACAAAGAGTTCCCTAACAACGCAATAGGTGTAAATATGGCTGTGAATGAGCTGAACATGATATTCCACAAGTCCGCACACATGGCTGAGCTGGATAGGAAAGCAAGAAAGAAAACAAAAAATCAAGACTGTGATTGGTTCGACCATGAATGTCGAAGTGTTAGAAAACAGTTAAGGAAAATATCAAACTTGAAACACCATCAGCCTGAAAACACAGCTCTTAGAATAAAATACTGTGAAACATTAAAACACTATAAAAACACAATTAGAAGAAAGAAAACAAACCATACAAACCAAATTCTTCACCAAATTGAAAATTCCATCAATACAAATCAGTTCTGGGAGAGGTGGAACAGTTTGGGCAGCAAACAAGAACCAGTCCCACCCATTCAAAATGGACAAAAGTGGACAGAACATTTTAAAAATCTGTATAGTGGAATACAACTTAACCAAACTCAAGAAACTATAAACAAAAAACTTCAGAATCTGGAATCAACTATCAAAAACAACCAAAACCCTCTTGACTACCCTATACGGGCAGAAGAATTGGCACAAAAATTAAAATCATTAAAACCAAAAAAAGCATGTGGTCTTGACAACATCAGACCTGAAATGCTGAAATGCAGTTCTCCTGCATTGCAAAAAGCTGTGCTCAAACTGTTCAACCTCGTTCTTACATCTGGCTGTTTTCCTGACACCTGGAATCAAGGGATTATTACTCCAATCTATAAAAGTGGAGACAAATTGGACCCTAATAATTACAGAGGTATATGTGTGAACAGTAATCTGGGGAAGGTATTTAGTAGCATTATAAATGACAGAATCCAAACCTTCCTTATGGAACACAATACCCTGTGTAAAAATCAAATTGGATTTCTCAAAAATCACCGTACAACAGATCATATTTACACCCTACACACCTAATCAACAAACATGTTAAAGACAAAAAAAATGGAAAAATATTTTCATGCTTTGTAGATTTTAAAAAGGCTTTTGATAGTATTTGGCATAATGGATTATATTACAGACTTTTGCAAAGTGGTGTAGGGGGTAAAATGTATGATACAATTAAATCAATGTACTCAAATTGTGAATGCAGTATTAAAATTGGAAATAAACGAACAGAATTCTTCCCACAAAATAGAGGAGTGAGACAGGGCTGCAGTCTGAGTCCAACATTGTTCAACATTTACATTAATGAGTTAGCGGTGCAGTTGGAACAGTCTGCAGCACCTGGTCTCAAGCTCCAAGAAACAGAGGTCAAATGCCTGCTCTATGCTGATGACCTGGTTCTGATTTCTTCCTCAGCACAGGGGTTGCAGCAGCTCCTAGATCAGCTAGAGCAGTATTGCCAGTCCTGGGCCCTGGCAGTAAACCCAACAAAGACCAAAATTATGATTTTTCAGAAAAAGGCCAGGTGTCAGGAACACAGATACAGATTCAGCCTAGGTAGCACCGCCCTAGAGCATACGATGCAGTACACTTACCTTGGTCTGGTAATTACTGCATCAGGAAGTTTCAGCCTGGCAGTGAATGCTCTAAAAGAAAAAGCCCGCAGGGCTCTCTATGCAATAAAACGAAAATTCCATGACATAAACATACCAATACCAATTTGGTGCAAAATATTCGACAGTGTAATACAGCCTATTGCGCTGTATGGAAGTGAGGTCTGGGGTCCACTCAGTATGCATGACTACACGAAGTGGGACAAGCATCCAACCGAAGCCCTACATGCAGAATTTTGCAGATATATCCTAAAAGTACAAACCAAAACACCAAACAATGCATGTAGGGCTGAATTAGGCCGCTTCCCATTGGCTATACCAATCCAAAAACGATCCCTGAAATTCTGGATGCATCTCAATTCCAGTCCCAACAATACACTCCAATTTGAGGCATTAAAGACCCAAGAGATGAATCCTGACAAGAGTCCTCTGTGCCAGCTGGTACTGAAGCTCACTAACACAATAACAAATACTAACACAAATAAAGCTCAGTCCAGTCCTGCTTCTCAAACACCAATTAGCATCAACAAAATTATGAATAAGATGAAAAATAACTATTTGGACCACTGGACAAACCAAATTAAGAACCAAAGTAGAATGAATGCATATCTGACCCTAAACAGAGAATATGAATTGGCTGAGTATCTCATCTCTGTCAGAGATAAGAAGCAGAGGCAGATCCTGACCAAGTACAGGCTAAGTGACCACAATCTTGCAGTAGAGACAGGGAGGCAAAGAAAAACATGGCTACCCAAAGATCAAAGATTATGTGGTCACTGTCAGGCAGAGAGGGTTGAGACAGAGGTGCATTTTCTTTTACATTGTGAAAAATTTGAGAACCTAAGGCAAATTTTCTTCCCCAAACTCCAAAATAATATAGCAAATTTTAACAACTTATCAGAAAGGGAGAAAATGGCAATACTCCTTGGAGAAGGGCCTTCAGCAACCCTTGCAGCACAATATGTCCTGGCATGTGACAACCTGAGGGTATCGAGCCACTAGTGTATCAGGCACAGTTTTTGGTCTGTGTGAACACAAACATACATACATACACACACACACACACACACACACACACACACACACACACGCACACACACACACGCACACACACACACACACACACATCCATACTCCATCCATACTCACCCATACCCACACATACACATGTATAACATACACACTGGTTAAAAGGTAATACCAAGATTTATTGTTTGTTTGTCTTGTTACACATATGTCATACAACATATGTATATTTATGTATATATATATATATTTATATATATGTATATTTTGTATGTCATTGCTTTGGCAATAATGTTATTGTGACATTCATGCCAATAAAGCCTATTTGAA
>JAODXP020002942.1:0-50000 GCA_027497455.2 Sardinella longiceps
ATGCTTTGTTATTGGTATTTCATATGTTTCATATGTACTCTATGCTTTGTTGTGTGCTCATGCAAAGCTTTTTGTATTATTTTAACTATTAAATGCGGCAGGCAAAAATATTTTCCTACCTGGTCTCGCCTTGTCTCCCATCCCGTTACAGAGATGCAGTGGGTGGGTCCATTTAATATTAAAATAGAAAGGAAGGAACACCGGGAGAAAGGGTCAGGGAGGGAGGGAGAGACAAAGGGAGAAAAGGCCAGGGAGAGACGAGGAGGGAGGGATTTGGAGGGAGACACAGGGAAGGACACAGAGGAAGGGAGAGAGAGACACTGAGAGCGAGTTAGGCCCGATACAGAGTCAGTCCTGTCTCATTTGAGTGGAGAGAAACTTATCCTTGTCAACTGAGGTAAGCGTTTTGCTAAAACGATATAACAATGTGTGCCACTTTACACTTAAAAATGTCAAGGTATAGCAATAGCAGACTGTCTCAAACTGTCTGAAATGCCAAGGATCTCTGCCAAGGTGTTAATTCCATATTTGGAGACCACACCGATAAAGGTTGGTTTCAATAACTCCTGACTTTTTTTTAATGAAGCGCTTGGAGGCTGCATTGGATGCACACTAATACAGGCTAGTTATTAAAGGCTAGCCCTAACTCCAACACTGTGGAAAAACTGAAAGCCCAGTGATTTTTAGATAGTCAGCTTCTCATATTTGAAGAGTTTCATTCCAAAACTAATCCCCCATTTTAGTAGTCTGACAAGTCAGACTATAACATAAGATGTAGTGTCAGACCACGACAGACCTTCGGACAGTTCGGGTACGACGGCTACAACCAATCAGAGCAACCAACAAGCTGATTCGAACGACGCAAAAGACTCCCTGTCCAGATAGAATGTTGTGATTGGCTTAACCAAAGATCATGGAATACTGCTCCGCTTGAATCCTCTCTGGCTTAACACCCCAATGTCTGAATATGACCTAGAGTGTTGTGATTGGATAGACAAGATCGACGTCTGAGTACAATTTAAGGCTAGACCTACTCTCTGGGCAAATTCAATTTGCTCCTGCTAGAATTCTAGGCAACCATTTTAATGAACTTTTTTTTTTTTCCCTCCGATCAGTGGATCTACATTTGAGTCAATATAATTAATGTTTTATCTATAAGTATGGAATACACAGCCATGAATTATTTTGGAACTAACTAATTCATTTGAAAGCCTATTAAGAAAGCAGACAAAATGCTACTTTTTTCTGTTTTTCATATTTTTTTTCAGTCACCTCTGCAAGGTGATCACTGTGATGCGTCCAAAGGAAGCTGATGGTGTTTTGGGCTTCTTCGTCCTGCTGATGTGTAAGAACTGCCCAAAGATATGATATTATGTTTACAGTAAATATATCACAACACAACACAGACAATGACTGCCAAGGTGTCCCAAAACAGAGAAATAATGGACGAGACAGGGTAAAAAAAAAAAAAAAAAAAAAAACCTCTAGTGTTTACTGGTAGATCCAATAGTGTCAAGTCCTACTGTAGGCTGATACTGTTAACTAAAGATGTGGGTAACACTTTCATTTACAGCCCCTGAAGTACTGGGTAAGTAGTAGGTAAGAATGGTGTAACAAAAAGTATCAAGGGATAAATTACTGAGTACTTACAGCTTAAGTATTAGCATATCTGGCAATCAGATGTCCCTTTTATGTGTCCTGTCAAATGTGTTGCCCTCCACTGTGCTGTTAGGCTTTTAGACCAATAATGTTGTTGTAGTAGTGGATATGAACCTATGACCAATGCTGTAGTTAGTTGGCTTGTTGCAGTGGGCGTGTGTACTGGGAAAAGTAAGAACTGATTCAATGATGGTTGTGATCTGTGATCCAGAACACAATCTGGAATCTATATTGTGTCTGTGACCACATTGCCTTGGCGGCGGTCTGTGCTCTCCAAGTCCAGAGCTGGTTTACTGTAATGAAAGCCCCCAGAACATTCTATCAGGACTGAGGTTCACGCTCACATGCTCTTTTTGGGCAGGGAGAGCACAGCTGGATTTAGGCTGTGGAGTTTTGTTTCTGTGTTTGTTATCTCACTGTCTCTCGATCTTGTGTACTGTGTGCATGCGTTTTGTGTGTTTGTCTGTCTCTGCCTCTGTGTGTGTGTGTGTGTGTGTGTGTGTGTGTGTGTGTAGATACATCAGCTCAAGCAAGCGATCCTTGTCATGACTATACGGTGCTGAATGACAATTGGAGGTCCGTGACCAATGAACTCTCAGGAGAGCCCAAGTGTGATGCGGTGGCGACCCACATCAGCTGGCAGGGCTGGTACAGGATGTACTACCAGGTAGGCATATTGAGGGGGCGCCATATTGCCTCTTTACCTCTATTCATATTACATTATTATTATTTCATATTATTATTATTTTATTAATTATGTCATATTACCACTCACTGTAAAACTAGAGGTGACAGAGCTGTTTCTGTTTCTGCTCCCCAGCTTTGGAATCTCCCCTCCCACATTAGGTCCATCCATACAATTGGTCTTTTTAAATCAAAGTTGAAATCACTTCTTTTTTCTCTTTTTTTTCTCTTTTTCTTCTTTTAGCCTTTACTACTCCCTGACTCTTTTCTTCTTTTATTTTCTTATTATTTTTGTTTGTTTTATTTTAATTGATAATTTGCACATTCTTCTTCTTCTTCTTCTTCTTATTATTATTATTATTTTTATGCATCTTTAGGGTGATACCAAAATAAATACAGATAGGGATATAGGGGGGGGCATATTGCATCTTTAGAGTGATACCAAAGTACAGTTATTGCTGAATAGCAATAATATATACTATGGTGTAGTTATTGCTAAACAGCATGAACTGATATAATTTGATGTGCAATATCACCCATTCTTATTACCAGGCTGTGAGCGTCCGCATGCCTGAAACCTGTGTGTCCCCATACCACTGTGGCACCAACGGCCCTCTGTGGCTAATGGGATCCCACCCCAGCCCAGCAGATGGCGTGGTCACCAGGGAGGTGTGTGGATCGTGGGACGGGGACTGCTGCTACACCAGAGGTATAGATAGAGTCGTATCCATCCGCGTGAAAGCCTGCCCAGGGGACTACTTTGTTTATGAGCTTGTGGCGCCTTCGTACTGCTTTGGATACTGTGCAGGTAATTTTGGATCATTGCTGTGTGTTTGTGGTCATTGTAAGTTCAATGCAGGTGATATTGCATATCCATTGTCGTTTGGTTGTGTTTACTGTACTGTACAAAGTAAATTCAACACAAGGTGATCCAAAATAATTTTTTTTTACAGTATTCAAATAAATAATGTGGGGGTGGGGGGTTTGGACAGCGCTACTGTAGGCTATCTTCATACAAAATAGTTTTCTCAATTAGGGTTAAGATAGTGCCTTCCAGGCAGCGCTGCCTACAAGGCACCACTCATCCAAATGTAGGGTTAGGGGATTGAGGGGGTTAGGGATAAGGTACTGCCTTAAGGTAGTGCCGTTGAGGGCTTGTCCTTTCATCAGTTCCAGGGATTTTGCAAACAGGAATTCTTTCTGCTTCAGCCTGTAGCCATTGAATGCATCACACTTGTTGATACATGGCACTTTCAGATTCTCCATTTTCAAATGGTGGAGGGCTCCATTATCAGCTTTAAATTTGAAATGACAGCCCGACATATCAAGGTGTGTGTGTGTGTGTGTGTGTGTGTGTGTGTGTGTGTGTGTGTGTGTGTGTGTGTGTGTGTGTGTGTGTGTGTGTGTAACCTGGCCATGTCTATAGAGCCCAGGACATACCAGCAGAAGCTTACACTGAAGATGGTTTTCCAGAGAGATCTCTCCCATGCCGAGATTGCCCAGTTTTCAGCACAGGTACACACACACACACACACACACACACACACACACACACACACACACACACACACACACAAACAAATGAAACTTTATATGAAGTGTAATTAATGTGAACAATAAAGTCTCATTAATGTTTATGATGTGTCGTAACTTCCATGACCATTCTATAACCTTTTACAGGTACTTTAAGGAGTTAATAATAGTAGTAATTATAACAATAATAATGTTAGACAAGTACATTCTAATTGTCTAATTGGTTCCTGCAGATCAGGGAGAAACTGATTCAGTTGGGCAACCAGAGTAACATCACTGTCAGGATGGTGTGATTGTGAAACATCAGCCGAGTCGGATTGCCCGCATGTCTGTCTCCAATGTGGTGGACTTACTGACTAGACGGACACATACTGTCTGAAGGAATTGCTGAAAATTTTGGACATCGACGGCAATGCTTACAATTGTTTGATTAAATAGTGTCCTTCACCATGTTTAGTGAAATGAGGTATAGGTTTGTAGCTTTGACACATTAGAGGAAAGTCAGGCGTAATTAGTGTTTAGAGCCAGTTCAAGTCAAGCTGATGCCCAAGAAAAAGTATTTAATACTAGTGTAGGAAATGTCTGAGAAGATGAAACATTTAAGACATAATGTTCAAAAATTCCTTTTTAGTCCTTATTAGTAGTGCTCATAAATGAATAACCGGGCATTCTAAAACTGGCTTTTAGAATCACATTCAATGCTGATGTACACTTGAAACTAGGAAAGTTGACTAAAAAGAGGAATAATCATATTTTGGGAATTGATATTAATGAGGAAAAATCTAACCTCTAACACACCCATTTTCTTGTGACTGAATACTGTATTGTGAGTAAATAAATGTTCTTCCTTAAACGCGTAAGTATACATACCCCTATGTTAAATTCCCATCCCATCTGTATTTTTAAAGGCCAGTTATTTTCGGATACCATTCAGGCTGTTCCTGTTCATAAAGTTCCCCAGGCAGTTGGAATTAAAATAGCCCATGATCACACAACCATCACGATTTCTCATGATTGGCTTGGACTATTTTACATTAGATCATCTTTCAATGCAAATCAACTAGCCTTTTGGCAAACTGAAAGAAAGCCAAACAAATCTCTTGGTATTGTGGGTAGAGCTTAGATCGGGCCCAAAAAATTTAGTCCGAACTTAATGAAGACTGAGCATGTTCTGCCTAAGCCCGGCCCGGCCCATAACATACACATGTGATAATGAGCCCGAAACCAATTTAAACCTGACATTAGACTATTATAGACTGCTTTTGTAACCTAACTGCGTGTTCAAAAACAATTCAGGTTCTTTGATTCACAGACATTTGTTTCAGTATGACATTATTGAAGCATATAATTGTCTAGCCTGTTGACTGTGTCTGAGTTGAGGTCTGTCTTTTGCTGTCATATAGGCTACGCGTAGTAGGGTTCGTCAGCAGAAGCGGGAAAAATGAAAGATAGCTATAGGCTCATTAAAAGTTGCTTTTACAAAGACATCGCAGAAGACTCAAAGTTAAAATTTTGTTACAGTCAACTTAGGCTAGTTCTACATCTGTCTGCTGTCAAATATATTAACATAATTTATACCCTGGTCCTTGGATACACCTCTCTGCACAGCGTTGAATTTTTTTTACTGTGTTACTGTGCCATAAAACATTCAACTTTGTTGGATATCACATCTTATACCGTAGCACCATAGGCTTATAAAAAAATAGCCTAGCTATCACAACAATTGCAAAATATCATGCAGCATGATGACAGGAAGTCAAACGCTAAGAAACTTGATATGAATCATTTATCTTTTCAGAGGGATGTGCAACCACATTTTGCAATTCACTGTCATTAATTTAGTTTTTTAAATGCAGTCTTTGGGATGCAGACATTCCAAAAACTGAATGACACAATGTCATAAACATAAATGAAGACTTGTTCATTGTTTATGTTAAATGTTGTGACATGTTTATAACAGGCATGTAGACCCTTTCAAGTAAAGTGTTAACCTGAACTGCAGAAACATCTGACTTATCTTTCCACTGTGGTCTAATGTCCGTAACAGAATGTCGTCACTCATGTTGTACAGAGTTGCTTGCCACTGCTGATATACAGTCTATGGCTGATAGTGCATCACTACTTTTGCAACTATGGGCCCATGACCTACAGCATAGCAACACATGACCAGTTTCCTTGTGACTAGTTTGAAGGTAATCTTAGCCGAATTAATTGTAAAATAACCTACAACACTGTACCATTGAGTAAACTCAGCTGACTGAGACACATGAGTGTATGCTGGAAGTTAAATGTGGGGATTTGATTGGTGGGCCATATTAATAATGACACCAATACAAGAATCTGTGATCCGCATTTTGAAGACTTAAATGGCAAATGGCTGAGAATTCAATCAAATTATTCCTAGAGATGGCGCATTTTTCACCCTGACATTATTGTGGTATACACAAAATAAATGTTGAAATGCGTTTGACTGATGCCATTATTTTTCAGAAGACACAACTCGTCCTCCCATATCTAAGCCTGGACTAAACCAAAAAAGAATTTACACCAATTATTTGCAGCACTATAAGAGGGTGAGGTAATTTAGCAAATTTAAGACTTAATGCAAAATACACTGGCATGTTCTATGCCTTTATTTTTGTACATAGAAAGAGTACAATCATCTATGAGAAACAGGGGCAAGGAAAAACTCCCTACACTTTGCTAATAATTCATTTCTAGGAAGAAACCTTGGGCAGATCCACGACTCATGGACTCAGCTTACCTGCCTGAGGCCTAATAAAGTATCTGTAATGTTAGTATGTCAGTTTATTTCACACACACAGTGTGTGCAGTTGTGTCATAGCTTAATATCAGATTATACTGTGAGAGAACATCAACGATGAGCTGTGAACTATTAACCCCTACAGCAGGGGTGGCCAACCAGTCGGAGACCAAGAGCCACCTATCTGACTATGTCACAGCAAAGAGCCACATCGGCACATGGGCACATGAACCTGTTACTACTACTACTACTACATTACCCATCCTTCTGACACACACACACACACACACACACACACACACACACACACACACACACACACACAACAAAACAAAATCACTGTATTAAATGTAAGGGAAGTGAACACGCACATAAACACACACACACAAACGCAAACTTGGACATGATTGTAAGAGCCGCATGACTCCAGGCAAAGAGCCGCATGCGGCTCTGGAGCCACAGGTTGGCCACCCCTGCCCTACAAGTTAATCATACATGCTGACCTGGAGCTGCGGTTGAAAATGTCATACAGTGTATGCCCAGCTTTAGATGTTCTTTTCCTTCAGCTTTCATTAACTAACATAAAGATATTTTCTAAATGACACATATTATGTCCAATTATTATTTGTACAACAAAACCAATATTCACACATCCCCTAGGCCTGTACACAAAATAAATATATTAGACATATATTTTGAGGAAGCTATGGCAAAATATGTCAGAAGAATATAGTTTTATAAATATATATATAAAACTATTTTAATTATATTTCTTTTGCGTATGGGGCCTGGATTAACAGAAGTAAGCAGTAGCAGTTTGGTCTGAGTGAATGAATTGGACTATTCTAGCTGGCAGTCTCTTTGTTCTTGTTGTTCATGTGAGGAAGTGGTCACAAGTCCTTTCTCCTCCACACTGTTCATGGTGTCTGTGCTAAAGTTAAGCTGGTTAGAATAAACGCTACATTCAGCACTTTTTTTTAGGAATCCAATGTAAAGTTGACAGCATTGCATCACAAAAAACAATTTTACATTATGTGCAGGTTTTCTTTAAACCTGACAGATTTTCACTTTCACTTTTAAAATAGGTGAATAAATACACATTCCTTGCCCTAAAATAACATACCAAATGGGATTTTGAATATTAACATTGATAACAACGTCTGGGAACATGTGTCTGATGCAGGATGGCATTCTAGAAATCTGGGACCAACATATACGTCTGATGCAGGATGGCATTCTAGAAGACTGGGAGCAGTATGCAGCTGATTTTGGATGGCATTCTGGAAGCGTCTGATGCAGGATGCTATTCTTGAAGTCTGGGAACAGCGTGTCTGATGTTGGATGGCATTGTAAAAGTCTGGGAGCAGTATGCATCTGATGTTGGATGGCATTCTGGAAGCCTCTGATGTTGGATGGCATTCTAGAAGTCTGGGAACAGCATGCGTCTGATGCAACATGGCATTCTATTTCTCTCCTTTTTTGGTTTCTTTGTGCCTCCTCCTTGTCTCTGCTGAGCATAGAAAGCGTATGTGGGTGCGCACGTGTGTGTAAAACTCACACAGGACCTGGGGTCATTATTTTGGTCCTCCCCTCCTTCCAGAACTACTTCAGCCGAAGACCTCTGTGGATGTCTTGGATACAATTGGGACAGTAGAGGACAGACAGTCTTCATCTCTGTAACAGACACCTGACACAACTCACATACATAATGCACAAACATGGGTAACACTTTATTTCAAGGTACCGTCATAAGACTAACATGACAGTCATTAACCATGACATGATGTTGTCATGAATCTGTCATGAACGTTATAAACCTGTCAAGACTTCTGACATAACCAAAGCCTAAACCCTAACCATCACAAATACCGGGTGACACTTAATGACAGAAGTCATGACCGGTGTATAAAGTTTATGACAGATTCATGACAACATCATGTCATAGTTAATTATGTTGTTTGATTATTTAATTTAATTATTTAATTATGATGGTACCTTCAAATAAAGTGTAACCAAAACATGAAATACATGAAGTTATTTTCTCTTTATCTTTTAGACTGATGCGTTTCCCAAAAGCATAGTTGCTAAATTAGTTAGCAACTTTGATGGTTTCAATGCAATTTTTGAATGCCAACCAAGATGTTTACTGGTTACTGGTTACTTAAGTTCAGCTACTCAGTTGTGAATCAGAATGCGCCTGAGTTCAGTCAGCTGCACTCACCTGCAAATCAGAATACACTTAAGTTCAGCTACTCACCTGCGAATCAGAATACACTTAAACTACTAACCTCTGGACAGTAATAAACCTACGCTACTCACCTGCGAATCAGAATACACCTAATTTCAGCTCCTCACCTGTGAATTAGAATACACCCGAGTTCAGCTCCTCACCTGTGAATTAGAATACACCTGAGTTCAGCTACTTAGCCGTGAATTAGAATACACCTGAGTTCAGCTACTCACCCATGAGCAATAATACTAAGCTAAGCTACTAAGCTAAGCTACTCACTGGTGAATCAGAATACACCTTAGTTCAGCTACTCACCTGCGAATTAGAATACACCTGAGTTCAGCTTCTCACCAGTGAAACAGAGTACACCTGTTTTTACATTTGTCCATTGTACCGTAAATACAAATATCCACAAAGAGGTTATAGCCTATAGAATTTAGGACTGAATCTTTAAATATTATTGTGGTTAGTATCTAATTAAATTATTGTAATGAAAACATTTTTTATGGCCCTGAATTTAAACAGTCTCCTCTAATAGACATACCTAATATTAGTTTCGACTCTGTGTCGACTAATCTTGACTTTTCAAATACTCTGTCTCAACATGTCATTACTAATAAATGTCATACAGCTAGTCAACATACTAGGCTACAGCATTAGAGAAGTTAGCAAACTTAGCTAGACCAATGCAAACGTTGCTGTTCGTCTAATTGCAGACTGCTAATTTGCCCTTTCCCCTCAGTTATAGCCTACTAATTCAGATGATAGTACTGATGACAATAGTCTCAAAAGATCCCAGACATAGGCTACAGTTATCCTACCTGTCCAGTAGAAATAGGGCCACAAAATCACCACTTGTCAGCCCTGAGTAAATGCAGCAGTGATGGTCTCTCAGGTCTTGGGTCGCTCCGCATCAGCCATTTTCCTGACGGTACTGTAGTTCTTCCACTTCTGATGCTGTCTTTATATTACAGCATTTTATTGAGAACTCTAAGCATATGTCTGATGCATGTAGAAGGTACTATATGAACAGCGGTAAGGGTGGCGGTTTCATGGCAGATTGTAAGATGTATCACCATCCAAGCAATTTATTTGTGGATTTCTATTTTTCTTTTTGTTTGTTTGTTGTTACCTCCGCCGCCAAGCGTGTTATGTTTTCGCAGCGATGTGTCAAACGATGATATTTGAAGCAGATCAGATGTTCACGATGAAACCGATGACATTTGAAGCAGAACAGATGTTCACGACGAAACCGATGACATTTGAAGCAGATCAGATGTGTGTTGACAATGGAAGCAATGACATTTGAGGCAGATCAGAAGTGTGTGTAATGGATGCCAACTAGCCAGGGGACACTTTGAGCCTTTCTATGGTTTGGCCATTAACACCTAGCTTGAAGCTCCGATAGCTTCAACTAGCAAGCAGTCTTCTCCAGCCAGCACAAATCAAAAACGTTTGAACTTTTTACAATGTTGCAATATACAGTCCTTATCACACTGGATCTCTATTTTAAGAACGCTTCTAACCACTGATTGAAATCTGTGAACGTGTTCACAACTTGCGTAAGTAATATGATAGGTATGATTTCACTTCAAAGTGTTAAAGGGGAAGAAAGCCATATAACATAATAATAACATGTAAAGAAGGATTAATATTAACATAATAACAAACATAGTAACAATAAGTAACATAATAATATCATGTAAAGAAGGATTGCACTGTAGGGTGGGTGAAGAACTCATTTTGGTGGTGGCGGAGTGCCTCTTGTAACTGCTAAAATAGCCTACAACAGACCTTATGTGTAAAACTGTCATATCACAACTATTCAGAGTGTGTGTGTGTGTGTGTGTGTGTGTGTGTGTGTGTGTGTGTGTGTGTGTGCACTAAGAGAAAATCACCTGGCTGTGCTGGTTGCGTGGCTCTCATACCTGCAAAAGTAAAACAGACTTTATGAGAACATTGCTATAGAGTTGGCAAGTCTCCATCATTTAGCAGTTATATATAAGTTACTATATAACATAGACCTGGAAATAAGTAAATGATGCTCACAGTAGAAGCTGCCTAACTGGGGTGTGGTAGCAAAGGCCCATCGTCCAATGACATTAATATTACTGGATGTGTTTAAGTTGACAACATCAACAGTGTTGTTTGGGTAGCAGGTGCGGAGAGACCCATAGTGGGTTGACTCAGTGTCATATCCAATCTTAGGAGAGAGATTGGAATAATCATAATGTTATATTGTTTATTCAAGATTGAAAACAAAGGAAGAATGTAAACACACCTTACCTGCACTGACTTGTTTTTTGGCAAAGAGGCAATGTGACCATAATTCATGAGAACAAAAGACAGATTACTGCCTGAAATCAAAACCACCTGAAAGGTTGTCTCCTGAAAATATTCGCAACAGAAACAGAAAGAAAGCTGATTTTACCCATACTGTACACACAAAATTAAAGTCTGTAAGCATCAAGTATAATTACATAGCGTGATAATGTGATCAAAATTAGAGTGTGACCCTTTTATGTCAACCTAAACATTTTTCGGTAACACTTTATTTGAAGGTACCCTCACAAGACTAACATGACACTGTCATTAAGTAGGACATGACGCTGTCAATAATCTGTCATAAACTTTATAAACCTGTTATGACATACCCTATCCCTAACCCTAACCATGACAAATACTGGGTGACACTTAATGACAGAAGTCATGACAGGTGTATAAAGTTGATGACAGATTCATGACGTCATGTCAACATTAATGACAGTGTCATGTCAATCTTATGACGGTACCTTCAAATAAAGTGTAACCCATTTTTCAGTGTGTGAGCCGTTTTACAAATAAGTCCCTTAAATGAAAGATAAGAAGGATGCTTACTGTTCCTGTGTTATTAAAATAGGCCACTCTGTCCCAGGTGGCAACAAACACCCAACTAGCAGTAAAAGTCACCCTGGGGAAGTAGGAGTTGATGTCGCGAGTTGCATTTTGAAGAACTTCACCAGTAGTGTACTGCTGATAGGAGATGCTCCCTTTTTTACGGTTGTCTATATCTGTCCAGAAGGGAGCGATAATATCCCTGCTACGGTTGGGGAATCCATACGGCTTGTAAGATGTGAAGGACTGATTGAATGAGAGGTGTCCATTGTGATTCACCTGAATTAAACGGCAAAATCATTTAAAATGTCCAGTGTGTTTGTGGTAAAGATCTAAGATATGGTCATGTGTATCTGTAGCTCTGCTTACGTATATTTGCTGGTACGTGTGGCTGAAGAAGGGGAATGAGCTCAGCAGGGGAATCTTTGGAGAGCTGCTATCATCTTCACGACTGTTAAAAGTGTCCCCTGAAGCTGAGCCAAATGGATAAAATATGCCTGACGAAATTAAGAGAATTATAAAACACAATGCCAAAAAAGTAGGCAATCTTTTGTTGTTGTTGTTTCTGTTTATAAATGTCTGACAGGTAGGATAAGAATAAAGGTGTATGGCCTACTTACCCTGTGAAATGCCTTGGCCACCTAAAGAGGGTATCATCAAACAAATCATGAGGTATACCCATCCCCTTACTACCATACTTTGATGTTAATATCTAGACATATGTAAAAAAAAACTGAGCTGAACTTACCCAACACTATGATAATATTTAATGCCAGTGAGAGCATCACAGCCATGCTGTCTTCCTTTTTAGAGAACTGACTACTTATACTGCCCTATGAACAAATACATAGAACATACAATACTTGATTTGCTTATTTATCAACTCTATAACATAAACCTATAGGCATTCATGTTGATAGATAAGGCATAGACTGCCCAACACATTTTTATTTTAACCCTGTAAAACATGAATCTATAGGATATGTGGTTACATTACAGCGTATGTGAATCATTTTGCATCCCTTTTGTCTTTAGATCGGCAATTAGAGTGTTCAAAGAATCTTTGTTTGTCTGAGTTATTCAAGAGCGTCACCAAGCAGAAAGACTTCCTTACAAATGTGACTAGCTAAATAAGCAATAATAATAATAAGAGTTGCGTCCTTACCAAACCCCCTTATGACCTGGTCTGAGAGTGACCTCCTGATGTCTGATGGTGTGTCAAATGACTATGAGTCCACACTCTTACCGATGCCTTTGATTGGCTGTGACCTAAACCAATCAAGCCCATACAGGAAGGCAAACCAGAAGTGTGTTGTAAAGACTCCATTTCGAAAGAGGCACAGTGCCACAGTCTGCACAGGAAGTTGGGTTTGAATACAGTGTGGGAAATGTTAGTTTTCTTCTTAAATTTGTAGTGGGGGGGTTCCGTAGTTTTCGGATACGATGAAATAAAATGGTCAAGATTGACAAATGCTTCTGTTCTGAGAATTTTGTTTGTTGCTGGTTGTTGTCAAAATAAGCCAGAAAACCGAGACAGGAGCAATCATCAAAATCTTGGTTTCAACCATTCTATTCCATCTTAGCAACCCATCTTAGACAACCCAGAAAAGTGGTTAAACATAGCCTACTAAAAACTGAACTATTCTTTTAAGAGATTCAGATATGGAGTAGAAGTGCCAAACAGACTCAGACTGTACCAGTACTTATGAAATGGGAGATGTGTTACAAAAGAGCTCACATCAGGAAATCTTGTGGTCATGGCATGGGCTAGGGAGTTTCTAATGGTAGAGCGCTAGCTTTGGAAGCCGTACACTTCAGAGACAAGGTTCCATCTGGGCATCCTTGCAAAAAGGTATAGGTGGGTCTCCAGACTAAGTAACACTTGTGATTATTTAGTTTGCCGATAGCCAGGCTAGCCCGTGTATTTTTCAATTATCATTTTGCTTTCTACAGTCCAACCCCACCTGTGTATCTCACTGTGAGGGCCTCAATGTTCCTGTTAAGTTGCAGATGCCTCTCTCCTCCTTGCACGTCTACAGTAAATGTCTGTTTCTTGGAGGAAGATCCTGATCACAACATGGACTTTATGCCCTTATTTAGGTCTAGCCAAATTGTTCTTTTCAACTTTTATTTATCATTTTAGATTTTTATTTTAAATTTTATTTTTTTCTCTTTTTCCTTCCTTTTACTCCCCCCCCCCTTTTTTTTAAAAAAAAATAAATAAATAAAATGTATTCAATTTATACCACAAGATTCCTGCATTTCATGCTTTTGAGAATTGAGGCACTTCTGATGTATTTTTTTTAGGGCTTTTCCACCTTTATTAGATAGGACAGTGTAGAGAGGCTGGAAATGAGTGGGAGAGAGAGGCGGGGAAGGATCGGGAAATGACATCTGGTCAGAATCAAACCCGGGTCCCCGGATTCATGGTACGGTGCCTTAGCCAACTGAGCCATGACGCCCCCGTATTTTTCCATGCTTGGACTAATTTGAATTGCAGAATAACTACTGCAATGCATTTCTTTTGTGTCTTGTCAGCTCTTGTGAATGTCCATGCAAAGTGTTTTCCATGTTGTTTGAAATGCACTACACAAATAAGCCTATATTTACCTGATTAGTCTTTGCTTTTGCATCCAGTTACAGACGTGAGGTGGGGTGTCCATTTACCAGTAAAATGTGCAGGTGGAGGATGAGATGGGAACACGGCCAAGAGGAGTTGCATCTGTTTTGAGGAAAACATCTCTTTGTTCATCTCAGGAATGTAAGTTTATTATTCTTATTTATTATTTAAATTTGTTTTGTGATCACATTCACAGTAGTTTCCTGAATAATATTGTACTGTGGGCCTTTGCAAACAAAAACACAACTGTGTATTGAATGCATCCCTGTATTAACCCAGTATTAACTGCTACTGTTAACTGTATTGACACTTCCTATGAATAAGGCATTATAAATGTATTCATAATGTGTTATAATTCCATCATAAAGTCTTATAACTATGTTAGTACTCGTCGCTGTTAGTCATGTAACGAAGACTTTACAACCTGAAATGTCATAGAGCTTTTGGTAGCATTTTATGACTGTCCTCATATGGTTAGTAAATACCTTATTAGCTCTAAATAGTAATTATTTAACTGTTAAAAGTTAAACACAGTTAGGTAACAGTAATTAACAGAAATAAAACAGCAGGCTATTTCACGAAATAGGTAATTGCTTAGTTAATTAGTTAACAGTTTATTAACCCTAAATGATAAAATGGGAAAGTCTGATGAAATTAACAAATGTTACTGTTTGAAACCACTAACTTCCCAAATAAGTTCTTGCTGATGTTAATGAGCTGTTTAATAACCATTTATAGAGACCAGTTATTGGGCATAGAAATGGACAATTAAGAAATTGAAGCTTCATAATGCTTTGTGACTAGTCTTAAGGCTTATGATCACATAATGAGAATGTAAAAACAGGTATGAACACTAATGACATCTGTTTTTAGTGTGCAATGTGTGAGTGTCTGTGCGTGTTAAAGACAAACTTTTCAAATGTAACTTTTTATAAAGTTTTATTTTTTATTTGCTTTTAGACCATCGGCACAGAAGTGGACAGAGAAAATGTCTATCCTGGAGGGTTTAGTTCTGCTACATATATGTAAGTTCCCAACTGTTCCCAACAGACATAATAGGCTTGGGTCTGGTGTCTTGGGTCACCTGGGTGTTGGTGGCGGTAATAGTGTGCAATATCACCTGTTTCACTTACTAGGTGAGAGCTGGAAGTGAGTGGATGTTGGAGTAAGCCTTACTATTTGCTGACCGTTAATGTCTTGTTGGCCTTTTCTATGGATTATTGCCGTATGGATTTTACTCTCTTTGTGGATGTTTATGAACTGCCAATGTGTTTTTAACCTTTAAATAAAGCAA
Organism: Sardinella longiceps; assembly: GCA_027497455.2. NCBI lineage: Eukaryota > Metazoa > Chordata > Actinopteri > Clupeiformes > Clupeidae > Sardinella > Sardinella longiceps. The sequence continues at coordinate 15,659 of JAODXP020002942.1, forward strand.
CATTAACTGAAGCTTGGACTACTGTTTGGACATAACGCTAGCGCGTCGGGCAAAATGTTTCCCCCTGTCAGCTGCTCGGCGACCAAGCTGCTGTATTACTTTGTCCTTGTGCAATGTACTGTTTAAAGGTAATTGATATAGCCTACACATACTCAAATACACGGCCCTATACTGTTAAGACTTCCTTTTGCGGTCCAGTTTCAACAGAAGGTTTCATTTGCAAGTCACTTTGAGTAAACATTAGCATGAATAATGTAATTTAAACGTTTGTGTGTTTATGTTTATTCCACAATAGTTGTAAACATACTTCCTGCCATTTCTGTTGAAGAGAGTGATCCTTGTTACAACTACACGGCACTGAACGACACCTGGAGAGCCACCTCCAATCTTGACCAATCAGATCTCAGGTGTGACCGCAACCTCCAATGGCAGGGCTGGTACCGTATGTTCTACCAGGGTGTGGGCGTGACCATGCCTGAGGCGTGTGTACCCATGAGACGGTGCAGTACCCATGCCCCTCTCTGGCTGACTAGTCCCCACCCACGCCTGGAGGAGGGCATCGTCACCAGAGCCTTGTGTGGACACTGGAGCAATGACTGCTGCAACTTCCAGCCCCCATCCATCCGGGTGAAAGCATGCCCTGGAAACTACTTTGTGTACGAGCTAGTAGCCCCAGATCAGTGCTCGCTGGCCTACTGCGCAGGTAAACACCTCTTGTTTTGGTGTATTCATCATTGCTTGTGTAGTGTTGGTGTGTTTTTTTCCATTCTAGAAAATGGAAATCACTGGAAAATGAAAATGACTATGATACATACAAAACATAATAGATATAGTGTTTAAATAAGATACATAGGCAATTGCAATTAAATTATCAGCTAAACGCCAGAAGATCAAGTACATCTAGTACGTTATAGAAATAATTTATAGAATAAATTTACATTACATTTATGGATTTACCAGATGCTTTTTATATATTGCGACTGACATTTGTCAACTACCAATTAGTTCAGGGTCAGTCTTCTTTAATGTGGCTACAGACCAAAGATCCGCGACGAGATGGGCTGCGACGTTCTAAAAACCTGCAACATTTTAAAACTCCGAAACTGTGATTTGACATGTTAAATCTTTTGCGAAGGCTTCTGCTAACAACCGGCAATTATTGATTCATACCGCCGCAACCACTTTCTCATCTCATCGCAGATCTTCAGTCTGAATTGAGCTTTAGAAGGTTAAGTGCTTTGTTCAAGGGTATAACAGTGACAGCTGGGATTCGAACGCACAACATCCAGGCTACTAACACACTAGTCAGGCTCCTTAGCCACTACGCTATCACTTGAGTTGTTCAGACTGTGCAGCATGCAGGTGTTCATGTTATTTCACGTCATACTGTATGTGTGTCCTTATGTCATTTAATGTTGTGCATGTCCATATGTCCTTTAATGTCATACTCGTATCCATACGTCCTTTAATGTCATACACGTGTCCATGTGTTTTTTTTAATATCATACACGTATCCGTATGTTATTTAATGTCTTACCCGTGTGTGTCCATATGTTATTTAATGTCATACCTTTGTGTTATTTAATGTCATACCCGTGTCCATATGTTATTTAATGTCACACCCCTGTGTGTCCATGTTATTTAATGTCTTATCTGTGTCCATATGCTATCCCCGTGTGTCCATATTCACGTGTTCATACGTTATTTTATAATGTCTTACCCGTGTGTGTCCATATGTTATTTAATGTCATACCTTTATGTTATTTAATGTCATACCCTTGCCCATATGTTCCGTATGTTGCAGATGTCTCTTCAGAAAGTCTTTCAACCACCCAGGCTCCTACCACTCCACGTAAGGGATAAATCTGTGTTAAATCTGTGATAACTCACTTACATGATGAAGGGAATGTAAAAAAAAAAAAAAAAATGAAATGAATCCCTCACATCACAGAAATAGCAGACCATTTTAGTGGTATTATGTACTTTGTATATGACAGTCAGTTTTCCCACAGAATTACTTGTATTATTTTATAGTCTTTTTAAAATGTGCATGTGTGTGTGTGTGTGTGTGTCTGTTTCTGTGTGATGTGCCACCTGTCAATTTCCACAGAGCCCAGGATGTATTTCCAGCAGCGATTGAGGTTGACTATGGCCCTCCACAGAGAGCTTCTCCTCCCAGAGATGACTCAGTTCTCCTCACAGGTGAGTCTGGGACCAGGTGTGCAGCCGTCGACTCACACAGCTACCTGACCGTCAGTTACATAGTCCAAAGAGTTTGAATGACTGGATAAAAGTGCTTGCGAAGTCACCCTGATCCTAACCAGATACACATATATATGGGACGGAGGTAGCATAGTGGTTAAAGACCTTGACTCTAGTGGCCTAGTAGTCTGCAAGTTGTAGGTTCATATCCCGGCTGCCACCGTTGTGCCCCTGCAAGATGCTTAACCTGAAGTTGCTCTTGAGGAGACTTGCTCTGAAGTTGATAACTGACAAAATTGTCTCCTGTCAAAAAATTGTCAAAAAGTCTCTTTGGATTAAAGCGTCTGCTAAATGCAAAAATGTGAACTTAAATATCCTATAGCTACCTCAACAAAAAGCCGTTTTAGATCTCATGTCATTAGGAAAGCCATTCATCTAGCCTGGCAGGCCATCCTATATCATTGAAATGTTTAGTCTGGCATCGAGAGATAGACCGAACTCAATTGTGAGCGGAACAAGGCTGTTATCTTTCAAACTACTTGGTGGTCGCAACAGGATAGCCTATGGCCAATCGAAGGAACAAACAAGATGTAATTCAACACCAATTCAACAGACTGTTGTGTTTGGCGAAGTCTGCGCTAAACACATAGAGCCTTGCGATTAGATGTCGCCAAAGGCATCCAATCAAATTCCCAATGGCTTGCTACTAGACGTACAGACTGAGCAAATTTATTTGCCGATGCTAGGGTACGTCTAGATTTCTAGGCTACCATTCATCATGAATGAAATCTGCCTGCCTGATTTCTTCCTGTAGATTAGAGTCCGGCTGATTCAGATGGGCTACCCCGATGACATCACCGTCAGGATGCTGTGATTCAGAGAGTCTGCAGGGCAGGAAGAGAAGAGTCCCTCAGATGATTGGTTTACTTCCTGTGGCGGCCCTGCTTGTTGTTTGTTTAGAGACAGTCATACAGGTATACACACAGAAAGACCCAGAGTGGGTTTATTCTGAGACAGTTTTAAAGGTATTCACAGATAGACCCAGAGTGATTGTTTCAAATCAGATGTAAATTTGTAAATGTAAAGATGTAAAAAAAAAAAAAAAAATGAAAATGTATTTACAGAATCTCCTTTAATCAGTGAACAGAACTAGCCTATTTCTAATGTTATATAATTCACACACACACACACACACACACACACACACACACACACACACACACACACACACACACACACACACACACAGTTTATTGTTTATATATTGTATATAACTACAAAATAAAAATTACACTTGCTTAGCATAAAACAAAAAGGAAAATCATTGAGTTGACTGAATGATTGCTGATAGGCTTTGAAGCAACCCATTCTAGTGTGTCTGTGGATCAGTGCTGGGACATGCTGCAGTCATGAAAATCAGTAGGAACAATAACTAAAGGCACAACATAGACTTTAGAAATCTCTTTCTTTATTAGCATACACCCAAAATAGCCAAACACCAGCAAAATCGTTTAGGCCTGCTTAAATCAATCAGCGTGCAAAAACGCAAAATATTTTAACGCAACTAGGAACATTCCACATTCTTACTGGATGAGTTGTGGTGAAGGGGCAGGGTGTCTGGGGGAGGTGGGGAGGGAGGCGGTGGTGATGACATGACAGGGGTTTAAGGATGTTGTCTGTGCATCAGTCATTCTGTCTGTGGGGGTTAAAGATATTCGGCAACTCTTTTAAAGTCAAATTACGTGGAATTGTCACGCGATTCTGGAAGTAGTACATGAAAAAGGCTATTTTGGAAAAAAACTGAATTCTTTAGCTCCATCTAAACCCTGTAATCATCGTTGCAATCATCTTATCTTATTATAGTGAAAATCCAGCGCTCCCAGTAGCTTTCCACCAATCAGGTTCGGAGGGAGGGATGACTCCCTGTCGATCACAGCTGTGAGCAAGCCGCTGACAATGTGCTGCAACGAGGGAGGGATTTGAGAGGCCATCGAGGAAAATAGTAGAGATGGGGAGGGACCAACGAGTTGTATGATTTTGGATTTTTTTGCCTAAGTTTTGGAATTACGTAGATTTGCCAAATACAGCTTTAAATGATGAGGGGTCCCAGGGTGCTGTCTGTTAAATGACGGGGCACCCCTGCAGACTCACTGAGCCATGTGCCGTGTAGAGGGACAGAGAGACGTCTTGTCCATCCAGCTTCACACCCCGAAGGCAGCCCCTGTAGGACCTCTGCACAGGGGCAGACTTGTCCTTGGAGCCTCCTGGGGACACAAAGACACCACTTACAACAGGAGACAGACCCAGATCTAGCCATTACCAGATCTAGCCATCACCTGGAGTTAGATCCAGATCTATCTAGCTATCACCTATGGAAATAGACCCTGATCTATCGAACCATTACCTATGGAAATAGACGCAGAACTATCTAGCCATCACCTATGGAAATACTTGTAGACCCAGAACTATCTAGCCATCACCTATGGACATAGACCCAGATCTATCTAGCCATCACCTATGAACATAAATGCAGATCTGTCTATCTCGCCATCACTATGGAAATAGACCCAGATCTATCTAGCCATCACCTATGGACATAAATGCAGATCTGTCTATCTAGCCATCACCTATGGAAATAGACCCAGATCTATCTAGCCATCACCTATGGACATAAATGCAGATCTATCTATCTAGTCATCCATCTTTCCATCAAACATGCTTCTGGGTTTCAATCACCTCATCACAATACCACTTCTATACAAAGTATGTCATACTGGAATTCAAGTGATTTGCAAGCAAACACACTTCAAGATTAGACTATTGTAATGCACTTTATTTTGGCCTTCCCAACTCTTCTATTGCTAGATTACAAATGGTTCAAAATGCTGCTGCTAGATTGCTTACTGGAACTAAGAAGCGTGATCACATCACTCCTGTGCTCTGTGAACTGCACTGGTTGCCAGTGAAATATAGAATTGAGTTTAAATTGTTACTTTATGTTTTTAAAGCCTTACATCAATTAGCTCCAGAATACATCTGCAATTTACTTAGTCCTTACTGTACTTCTAGGCCACTCAGATCTTCCTCTAAACTTCTTCTTTCTGTTCCCTCCTCTCACCTTAGAACCAGAGGTGACAGAGCCTTCTCTGTTTCTGCTCCCCAGCTCTGGAATAGTCTCCCCTCCCACATTAGGTCCATTCATACCATTGATCTTTTTAAGTCTAAGTTAAAAACACATCTTTTTCCCTAGCCTTTAATACTCCCTATCCCCTTTTCCTCTTTTATTTTTGTTATTATTTTTGTTTGTTTGTTTTATTTGGTCATTTGCATATTATTAGTATTATTATTATTTGTTTATTGTTTATTATTATTATTATTATTATTATTATTATCTTTAAAGCACTTTGGATCAACTATGTTGTATGAAATGTGCTATATAAATAAAAGTGACTTGACTTGACTTGACTTGTCATGCAATTTGCAAGTAAGTTGAGGATCATTAACAGTCTGTTTCAAAGCACGTAAACACAAATAGTCAAATACCAGCCTAGGTGTAAATGCTGCATATCACATTTGTATAACAGTAAGCAAATGTGTGGTTTGTGAAGTTACCTGTTATGCCCCCGAAGGAGATGGAGTCTAGAGTCCTAGAATAGGAGGCACCCGAAGGTCCTGTTGCACGTCTGGATTTGGAGTCCAGTTCAAGCAAGATGCGGTTTTTCTGTTTGAGCACTGGGGGGAAATCAAATGGTCATGTAATTATTTTTACATTTTTAACAAAGTCCCTATAGTAAAACTTACCCTAGTAATAGTAGATAGTAAAACCACACTCTAAAGACGCAAGTGATACTTTTTCTTCTAATACTCCTATGTAGCTTGATTGTTAATCCTCTCGTGTAAGTCACTTTGGGTAAATGCGTCTGCTAAAAGTAAATGTAATGTAATAAATGTAAAACTACCCAAGATTCCAACACTTTTATTATTACCTCCACCAAGGAGGTTATGTTTTGCTTGGCGTGTGTGTGTCTGTCTGTGTGTGAGTCTGTGTGTGTGTGTGTGTGTCTGTCTGTGAGCAACATAACTAGAAAAGTACTGCACATATTTGGATGAAATTTTTGGACCACATCTGTATTGGGACAATGAAGAACTGATTCGATTTTGGTGGTGATCGGTGATCCAGAACACTCCCTGGAGTGGATTTTGTCAAAACTGAAACTAACATTTCCACTGACCCATACTTCACATGAAACTTTGGACCAGGTCACATAAAACTTATCCATTGTTTTGTTCGAAAGTCCAAGTGCTCGCCTTCTACGGCCAATTAAATTTTACGGTAAAGTCTCCAAACAGGAAGTGACCTCATAGCTCGGCCATGCTTTGACGTATCACATCCAAAATTGGTATATGGAGTCAGGACCCTGCCCTGATAACATCTGTCCACTTTGCAGGGTCTAGCGCCGCCAGTTGGTAATCAATGGAAATTCATGCATATGCAATTTAGTGTCAAGAGGGGTGACGTGGGAGAAGGGAGAAAATTTGGCGGGGTGGGGGGATTGCAGCTGGGAGGATGGGCGTTAGCTGATAATATATTACATTGGTAATATATTATATCTGTGACCACATTGCCTTGGCGGAGGTCTGCGCTCTCTGAGTGCTTTTCTAGTTTCAGTTCTTGTTTTCCTTGCCCCCCAAAAATCAGCTTGACTCACACCTCTCACTCCCCTGCGCCTGTAAAACTAAAGGTTAGTTTGACATGGTGCCCTTTCAGTGGGTAAAGAGGTTTACTGTACCTCTGATGGAATGGAAAGAGTCACACAGGCTTGGTGAGATTGCTACTGATGCACTGTAATCTCCTTTTCCATCATTTACCTCAGCAATGATCTGAAACATCAGCCAAACACAATTTTGAATAGTTTCAATAAAATCTGAAAGAAACTTGATTAAGAGATTATAATGTAAATATGACTATCATTTTTGAAAGCAGTTATAACTTATCAATTATTCTTTATGATTGTACAGTACATTACATGTAAATAGACATTGCAAATTTTCTTTTAACCACTAGAGGGCAATGAAAGATCACAGTAGCACAGTAAATGGGTAGTAGACTTAGTAATGATAACATTTCCTCTCCAATAACTTGCTACCACTAGGCTACACATTTTGATAACAAAGCCTATTCAAGTCAATGAAATATTATCTGCATTTTGTGAGTCCTCACTGATTCAAGATCCATCTTGTTTCCAGGTGAACAGACCCACACACTCACCTTGTCATTCTGCAGGTACACACTGATTCTTTGACTGTGTTGTCCTCTTGCATGGAAAAGTACACCCATTAAATCTTGTGGACGGATGGCAAAAGTGAGGTTGAATTCTCCAGACTTCATCTTCAGTGGTTTCTCTATATAAACCAAAACATGACACATATCATACTGTAGCACAGGGGTCTCAAACCTTTCTTTTTTTTTTATCCACAAGCTACTTTGACCAAAATCAGTGTTATACTATTTGACCTTGGTAATTTTGTGTAGAAATAGCCAAATCTGGTGCACTCTACCAACATAAATTCTCATCAGAGAGCAGCAAAGTTGGGCAGGATGTTTGAATGTTCATTTATATACTGTAGATTTCAACATGTTGTGACTATGTTATGAACTTCATTTAAATTTCCTCTGACCCTTTGGAGAGCTACTCGGAAGCATGTGGTGAGCTACTGGTATCTCCCGAGCTACTTGTTGGAGAACCCTGCTGTAGCACATAGCAAGTTTGTTTTTTCGTTCAGACACTGTTGGAACAGTACCAGTACTTGAAGAAGACTAGCCTGACATATCCTTCTAATATAAATAAAATATACAAGAAAGTCTTCAATGAAGAAAAAAAATACTAAGGCACACTGAATTTCTTTTGTAATTATATATTCGAGAAAGGCAACAAGAAAGACTGACCAACGTGTTTTGACGCTAAGTCGTCTGGGTTCCAGTGTGCCTTAGTATTGTTTTTCTTCATTGAAAACTTTTTTGGATGCTTGTTACCCACAGCCACTAAAGAGCACCTTAAAGCCCCAATGTGTAGCCTTCGAGAGAAATTAAGTGTAACGCAACGCAAATTACGTATTACAGCTACGGAAGCCTGCATGCGGATGTCGGTCTATTGTCAGTCTATAGCAAAAACACGAATGATATGACTGTTTTCAGCTTCCGTATTCCAAGATGGCGCCAATACATGGAGAGTCTACCCAAGTTAATGTGCGTAGAAATGCAAAATTTAAAGCCATTACGGACATATGGAATTAATAGTGGTGGTTAATATTTGTGAGAAAGGACAAGCTTGTCAACAGGCAAAGCATATATTGATAAAAACGTTACACATTGTACCTTTAACGTCATGCAAACATAAGGATTCCTGGTAGTGCTTTCCTGCTCCCTTTGCAAATTAGAAATTACATAAATAAAATGTAATAATACAAAAATCTATAACTCACTGGAGGCTAAGTACGCTCCTTCACCGGAGAAAAACACCCCAAGCTCCAGTTTGCTGTCATAACATGGCGACACTCCTGTCTGTGTCAGAGGGTCCTCCAGTAGCTCGCTGTAAAACTTGACATTGTAAATGCACCCCGCCACACTGGCCCTGGGCAAGGACTTCTTCTGCAAAACAAACAAAAAAACAAAATAAAAACAATCATACAGTACAGTATATGTCATCAAAAATCACAGGTATATTTCACAGATACAGTATATACAGTCATTATTACTATAGCTTGTGCATGTCTGTGTGTGTGTGTGTGTGTGTGTGTGTGTGTGTGTGTGTGTGTGTGTGTGTGTGTGTGTGTGTGTGTGTGTGTGTGTGTGTGTGTGTGTGTGTGTGTGTGTTTGTTTATGTGTATGAAGGACAGGTTAAGGTCATGTGTTAACCTGATAGCCTCACACATGGAGACGCATGAGAGCATGTGTTACATTCATTATTGGATAATGATTGTCTGACACCATTTAAAATAACTTTGAGTACTTAAGGAGCATGTGCTGGACCTGTCTCTGTCTCTGGGTCCTTCTAGGTGCTTCTGTTTTCCATAAGGCCCAGGAAAACAGAAGCACCTGGTTCTTCTGTTGTGAATTGTAAGGCCCCATTAATCCCCCCTTTATTCCCATGTCTGGGATTTCAAGACGCAGCTAAACAAAGTACCTGGTTGCTATGTTGTCAACCGCTAAGCCTAGGTAAACAGGTGAGTTCAGACATAGTGTACCTGTGCTCCTGTGTTGGGGCTTGAGAGGTCTGCGCCCAGGTAGACAGGTGAGACGAGGTTGAGGGCGTCTCCCTTGACTGCAGGTAGCTGTCCATCATTGACCCTGAAGCTGTCCACCAGCAGGTGAAAGTTGTTTTTCTCCACACTGATGTCCACCTGTATACAGCATTGGCCCAAGGCCAGAGCAGAGTCACATGTGTCATACAGGTAAACTCTCTCAGGTGTCATACAGGTAAAAACTCTCAGGTGTGATACAGTTAAACACTCTTTCTCTACAGGTGTGGTGGTAAACACTCTCTTCTCCATTCCCTTGCTAAAATGTATCGACCCACTGTAAAGTCTTCAGGCAATATTACTGACAGGCTATTTATGAGTATTTATTTCATTATTCTATTTACTGCATCTTCCATCCATAAAGCTTGATTTTATACTCAATCATCAATCCCCAATGAACAGTTTCTGTTTCATATAGAAAGCAAATACCCTACCTTGTGCCATTCATTGTCGTTGATCTTCTTATTGTGCTGGATGAGCTCTTTTCCGACAGCTAGCTTTATCTTGCCTTTGGTCATGTACAGAGCTAACTGGGGTTCATTGCCTTTCCCATTGATGTGGAGAATCAGGCCCTCTTCAGACGCAGTCCTCAACACCAGCGAGAAATGGGGTCTGAGAAGAAGGTCAAAAAGTTTAAATGTTAGCAGTATAACAACTATATGACTCCTCGGACTACAGTATGACCCTATATGACTCCTCTAACTGCAGTATAACGCTCTATGACTCATCTAAGTGCAGTATACCATTCTATAATGTACAGTATACCACTCTATGTTTGTTTTGAGGGTGAGGGTGAGGGTGAGTTAACTTCCTTGTAAGGAATGCTTAACATTTGATATTTAAAATCGGCAGGTGAAGCACCTGTACTGTAGTTGAATTCCTCAGGGTCCTACAGTAGGTGAGGCTAAAGTACCTGTGGTTTAGTTCCTCTGGGAGGATGTGGTAGGTGAGGCTAAAGTACCTGTGGTTTAGTTCCTCTGGGAGGAAGGATGAGTTAGGTGAGGCTAAAGTACCTGTGGTTTAGTTCCTCTGGAGGAAGGATGAGTTAGGTGAGGCTAAAGTACCTGTGGTTTAGTTCCTCTGGGAGGATGTGGTAGGTGAGGCTAAAGTACCTGTGGTTTAGTTCCTCTGGGAGGATGTGGTAGGTGAGGCTAAAGTACCTGTGGTTTAGTTCCTCTGGAGGAAGGATGAGTTAGGTGAGGCTAAAGTACCTGTGTTTTAGTTCCTCTGGGAGGATGTGGTAGGTGAGGCTAAAGTACCTGTGGTTTAGTTCCTCTGGGAGGATGTGGTAGGTGAGGCTAAAGTACCTGTGGTTTAGTTCCTCTGGGAGGATGTGGTAGGTGAGCTGGCTGTGTGGGTTGAGAGAGAAGGCTTGTGGGAGGGCTTCAGGGGTCTTACAGGTCTGCACATCAGGGTTTGATCCACTCTGACACACACACACACACACACACACACACACACACACACACACACACACACACACACACACACACACACACACACACACACAGAGAGTGAATATAGAGCAATCCCCACATATTCAAACACACACACACACACACACACACACACACACACACACACACACACACACACACATAGACTTACTTACACACCCACACACATACAAACACACATAAAAGCCCACAAGTCAGCATACTGTACTTCAAACATTACTTGTATTATGTTGCAGCTTGATTGTTATCCCTCTTTAATACGTCGCTTTGGATAAAAGCGTCTGCTAAATGCATAAATGTAAATGTAAATGTCAAACACACATATACACACACAGGAATATCCTTCCTACCTCTTTCTTACGGTGCTTCTTCTTCTTGGGGGCTTTCGGTTTGACTTTGGTGTCAATTTTCGGTTTGCTTTTCGGTTTGACTTTGGTGTCATTTTTCTGTTTGCTTTTGATGGCCTGCGGAGGGCGCTCCTTCTGGCAGAACCCCAGGGTGACGTCTCCCTGCTGGGTGAACTGAGACAGGTTCGCTGGCATCAACTGCTGCTCTGGCCTACAGGGAGGGAGAGCAAGTCAGGCATTCAGCATTAGGATGGTGGTCATCTCAGAAACTAACAGTAAACAACCAGCTCACACCATCAAGCCGTCCGCATACCGGCTCCGCCAGCATTGCGGAGCACTTTCGAATCCGACACTTTCGGATCACTAGCACCTAGCACAGTAGCCTGTGAAATTAGCAATGGATGTCAATGGACGCCTCCGACAAAATAGACTTCAATCATAATTCACAATCGACGGCGGAGGGGTTTGGCACTGGTGTGCGGGGTTGCATTGAAAACAATGGAATAGAATGTTGGAAGCAGAGTGCTCAGCACTGTGTCAGAGCCGGTGTGCGGTGGCCTTCAGGCACTCAGAGTCACAGACAGAAGCTAGGGGTGGGGATCGAGAATCAGGAGTCGAGTAGAACAGAAACACAGGTGGATGCTGATAGCCAGTGATTAAAATGGAATTTGGCAAGAGGGGGAACTCTCATATATTGTGTCGGCACAAACAAAGAAAAACGTATACAGTAGAAGAAGAATGGGATGATATTGTTCATTTATCTGAGGTGCTGGAACTGGTACCTCTGCGTCCCACACTTTAATCCCTGCTGATAGTACACTTTTATTTTTAGAGGAGAAATCCAGTGTAAATCAATCAAGGAGCAGGAACTGGCAACTAACACTAAGTGAATGGGGCATAACAGCTTACTTTCAGTTTCATTTCATTGTGCCCGATTTAGTCAGCATTAGTAATCGGTTTGTTAGTCGGTCTACGTAGCATCAAATTTTTCTTAAAGACAGCATTCGAGTGCCTGGAACAACAGGGCTATCGACTGATTCACACCAGATTTCTCTTTTAAGTCAAGAGAGACAGTTAGCAACAGACAAGCAGGCAGACAGACGGGGAGGAAGTCCTCTCACATAAACATCAATGGGCTCAACAGAAGAGTTACAGTAATGTGAAAACAATGTGAACCTTCTCATGTAGAGATCTCCAAGGCAACCGGAGAAAACTTCTCTCCCTAGGGTCAGGTTATTGCCATCGGTTACAACAGGGGATGCGTTGGACTGCTCAGCCCCTGTGTCGCTGTCATCAATGGTGAGCCCCAGACTAAAAAAACAGTACAGATGTGCTACTGTTACAGTGTGTGTGTGTGGGTGTGTGTAGTCCATCTAGGCTACTGTAAGAAGTGTATAAATTTATACAAAAATATTTTACAGTGCCTGTGCTGCCAGAGAGGCAGAGAGAGGGAGCGCTAGAAGGAGAGAGAGAGAGAGGCAGAGAGAGGGAGCGAGAGAGAGAGAGAGAGAGAGAGAGAGAGAGAGAGAGAAGAGTTAGGGGTGAGTGTGGGCTTGTGTGTGTGTGTGTGTGTGTGTGTGTGTGTGTGTGTGTGTGTGTGTTGGCAGGTCGTATACATGAATTCTATTTTCATTTATTTTGCTTGATATTTAACCTCTAGACATGTCGGAGGACGGGAGAGAATGGATGAGAGAGAGAGAGAGAGAGAGAGAGAGAGAGAGAGAGAGAGAGAGAGAGAGAGAGTGAGAGAGATGAAGGGAGGGAGAAGCTTTACCTTGAGTCATGTTTGAGGGCAGTCAAGTAATGCCATCTCCCGTCATGGTACCTCCTGTTGGACCTGATGGCCTGGCTGCCATGTTTAAACTCCACATGGCCGTCAGTGAGGCCCAGCTCCAGCCCCTGAGCCTGGGGAGAGGGCACACACACACACACACACACACACACACACACACACACACACACACACACACACACACACACACACACACACACACACACACACCAAGATTCAGGATCCAGGATCTCTTATTAAATCTCATTATACTAGTATAGGAGAATACAAATTAATGGCAGCCTGGCCAGAGCCCAAGGTAGTATACTTGAATTTATACATAGGTCTCCTGAGATACAGTAGTTGGAGTATACTAAACCTTTATACCCTGCACTCATACTGCATAGTGGTAGTACACTTTTCATACCCTTTATGCCCTATATTCATATATACCTACTCTTTACTGTGTCCTGCTGTATACTCAGTGGTAGTATATACCCTTTATACTATCCTAGTGATAATGATTGTGTACTTACTTATCCCTTTAGACTGTATTTACAGTTGTAGGGATAGGATACAAAGCCTTTAAACTGCATTTGTAGCATACTACCCTTTAAACTGTATACTGATGTAGTGGTAGCATACGAACCCTTTAAACTGTATACTAATGTAGTGGTGGTATACTAACCCTTTAAGCTGTATAGTGATGTAGTTGTAACATACTAATTCTTTAAACTGTAGCCTATTGTATACTGATGTAGTGGTAGCATACTAACCCTTTAAACTGTATACTAATGTAGTGGTAGCATACTAATTAATCCTTTAAACTGTATACTAATGTAGTGGTACTAACCCCTTGGGTGGTCTGAAGAAGAACACTACCCGGTTCAGTGGTCTTGAAGCCCAGTGAGATCATGTTGTTAAAAGGTGCTGCCTTCTCCGTGAGGGAACTGCCTGTTTTAAACTCGGCTTCACGGACAACCTGGGGGTCAGAAACACTGGGTGGTTACCATGGTACTTCAGCAGACTAAACTGTTTTCATGTTACAGTAATTCATCTTATCCTGCTTTATGTTGGGTTATACTGTGACATCTTTCTGTGCTACTGTACAAGTTTGTCTGCAAATAAACCAAACAAACAGAGGCATCCACATTAAAACAACTGTTGATGAGACAAGAGGGCACATACTGTTCTATGCAAATCACTGCTTACCCATCCCTGCAATTATATGGATGACAGGTTATACACTTGGCTGGTTATTTAGAAATGAATGAATGAATGAATTTAGAAACAGAACACTGTTTACACAATCCCTGTTTAATTGGAGGTTGGAGCTACACATTTTTCCTTTTACTTCATAATGTGTCATAACAGTGTTCCACAGCGTTATTATTTACAACTAGTCTGAAATCTGCCTTTAATGTTGGGTATATATCAGTCCACCATTTAATATCAACTGTAGATCCAGTTGTGTCCAAATCCATTCATTTATTAGGCTACTTCTGCCTGTACATGGAAGGACTAATCTTACTGACTTGCTGATGTACCTCCAAAGACTTGTTCCAATCAGCTGGTTTATGTCACAACAGAATTGCAAAAAGACTTCTCCTTTCTGAGACTTTTCCATACACATCTGCTGCCTACACTTGTGCTAGTTATGTACTAGTTGTGTGCCACCTGGTGTTTTTTGCCCCAAACAGCACCTTCCAGGCGGCACAGCCTAAAAGGCACTACCTTTACCCTATTCCTAACCCTAACCCTCTCAACCCTCATCCTGACCCTAAACTGAGGGGAGTAGTGGTAGCATGAAGGCAGCTCTGCCTGGAAGGCACCGTTGGGGGCAAAATATATCAAAGACCGCCAGGGTAGCGCCCTTGTGCTAGCTGGGTGCCAGTGTAATCCCCTTGTGTGCCAACATAATGCCAGTGTGCTAGTTCTGTGCCAGTGTCTTTAATACGTGTGCTAGCTGTGTGCCAGTGTGCCAACGTAATGCCAGTGTGCTAGTTGTCAGTGTCTTTAATATGTGTGCTAGCTGTGTGCCAGCGTGCCAACGTAATGCCAGTGTGCTAGTTCTGTGCCAGTGTCTTTAATACGTGTGCTAGCTGTGTGACAGTGTGCCTACGTAATGCCAGTGTGCTAGTTGTGTGCCAGTGTCTTTAATATGTGTGCTAGCTGTGTGCCAGCGTGCCAACATAATGCCAGTGTGCTAGTTGTGTGCCAGTGTCTTTAATACGTGTGCTAGCTGTGTGCCAGTGTGCCAACGTAATGCCAGTGTGCTAGTTGTGTGCCAGTGTAATGCCCTTGTGTGCCAACATAATGCTAGTGTGCTAGTTGTGTGTCAGCGCCCTTGTGCTAGCTGTCTGCCAGTGTGCCTACGTAATGCCAGTGTGCTACTGCTGTGTGCCAGTGTAATCAATCCCCTTATGTGCCAATGTAATGCCAGTGTACTAGTTGTGTGCCAGTGTAGTTGTGTGCCAGTGTAGCGCCCTTATGCTAGCTGTGTGCCAGTGTAATCCCCTTGTGTGCCAATGTAATGCCAGTGTGCAAGTTGTGTGCCAGTGTAATTAATATTCTTGTGCTAGCTGTACGTAGTGCTTGTGCTTGTGCCAACGTAGTGCCAGTGTGCTACTGTAGTTGTGTGCCAGTGTAATGCCCTTGTGTGCCAATGTAGCGCCCCTCTGCTAGCTGTGTACCAGTGTAATCCCTTGTGCTAGCTGTGTGCCAGTGCAATGCCCTTGAGTGCCAGCGTAATGCCGGTGTACTAGTTGTATGCCGGTGTAGCGCCCTTGTGCTAGCTGTGTACCAGTGTGCCAACGTAATGCCAGTGTGCTAGTTGTGTGCAAGTGTAATCCCATTGTGTGCCAACATAATGCTGGTGTACTAGTTGTGTGCCAGTTTAGTTCTGCGGCGCCAGATTGTGCTCAGTGTGAGGTTACCGGAAGGCCCTGCTGGAACCCCCTGGTGACGCCCAGCATCTCTGTGAAGTCCACCGATTGTAAGTCCACTTTGGGCAGGTCGTCCAAAAACCCTATCAGAGACGGGGCTGTGATGTTGTCCCTGCATGGGATACAAATAAACAAGCCTGACACCAGCACTCAACAGGGCAGTATGATCAGCTGACTATTTCCGCTTTCCTAGTTTGGCCCCACCCCCTGTAGATACTGTATAATTTGAATTTACTTAGATTATAGTTTACTGTTTTAGGCTGTGTTTATTAGATGTATTCTAATATCCTTGATATGACTGGAGTTTTGTATGCATTCATGCAACATATTTTAATTTCGGCACCTTGAATAAGCCAATGCTAAAATCAGTTACTAGAACACTACATGATGAATTACAATGTGAAATGATTGACCATGCTTAACACCATTGGAAGACGACTGAAATCCCACTCAAGAGAAGCCTTACTGTAAGAGTGGGTACTAAACCGTGTGTGAATGTCATGGGTCATCATAGGTGCCTGACTATTTGTGAGCCATAAAGAATGCAATGAAGTACGGTAATCCACTGGTGATGGTTGAGGTGAGTCCAGCGTTTTGCTCTCAAAGCACTGAGATTTGTGTGTTCTGTGTTGTTTTTGTACTTTATCTTTTACCATGATGTGTTTATATTTCCCAAGTCTATGCTGATACAGGAATACAGTAGTCTCTAGACACCCATTGGTGCAAGCTCTTGTGATTTCTGTGACTCTGTAGGTAGACTGATTTGTGTTATTGTTAGGCCTACCTCTCTTAATGTGCCAACCATTTGGCTCTATTCTTGCTGTTGATAAACATGATACTCACTGCCAGAGTGAAGCAGGCGGACTACTGTTTTTGATGTGTTGTTTTAAGTGTTCTGCACAAATAAAACAGACCTGACTTTGATTACACCGGCTGTTTTTGAAGGACACAATTAAAGGACACAATCAAAAACAACCCAATGGTCTTGTTTCAGATATGCCAAGTTGGAACATTCAATGCTTGCTTACGTTTTGATGGATGTAGTACTGGCAGGTGTTCAGAATAATTATGTTGGGTTTAAAAAGCCAAGCAGAGAGAAACTGATGTGTTCTATCTTGTCCGTGGGAGCATTCAGGGTAATTAATTGACTGTTATCGGTGTCTGAAAAAGATTTCAAACACTCAGGCTACACACAGGGGTGAAATTAAACACTTGGGACATGTTTTCGCTTGGTGTGTGCTCAGGCTATACACTCGAGATGGATATTGAAGACCAGTTTTATGTTGATACCTCAATTTGTACACATTGCAGTACAAGAGGCCTTGTTGGGAAGGCAATGCAAGGCAAGGCTTAGCGGTTTTACCTGAGACACTGGAAGTTTATAACTGACTTTCTGGTTTGTTGCAGGCTGATATATTTAGTCTGATTTTATCAATTTTACCCTAAAAAAGGAGGCAAACTCATTACATTTGCCAGTTGATATGAGCTCAGGCCTTAATTTTACAGCAGGGCTTGTGAGTTTCTCTACAGTAGAAAAAAAAATAGAAAAAAGTACATAAAGTTCCTATTGTTTATTTTTTTTCTTTTTATTTATTTACTCATTTTTTAAATACAGCTAATGTGGGTTATTTTTACGCTCATGAAAACATAACAGTATGTCTGCTTGCACACTGCGTTTTATAGGTTGTTTGTCTTGTCCTGTCTTGTCTACTTGTATTTGATGTCTTGCTGCATAACCAATTGCCACCTGTGGTCAATAAAGTTAAAGTTGAGTTGAAATTGAGTTAAGTGTCCCTGTGCACAGGCCTTAAGTGGTACAAGTGCTGGTGAGACAGATGAGTAGAATCCAGATAAATAATCAAAATCACAGCACACCGATCACTTGTATTTAATTCTATTGGAGCGGACAACGCGCTTTGCTAAGCGCTTCTTCAGGTTTGCTCTACACTAGCCCCCATTCTCACAGGTGAATAAATCACTTGAAGTTGAGTCGAGTTGAGTTGAACCAATCTGTGCTGGACTTACCGCTCTCTGACCGAGTCTGGGACTCCACCGATGTAGAGGGTGTCGTAGACGTCGGTGGTGGTGGTGTACGGTATGATTAGTCGAGGCTGTACGAGAAAGACCTCCGGCACCTTTATCCTGATACGCAATTCTTGGAACTGATCTCTGGCCTGGAGAACAGGCCAAGGAAGAGTCACTGAAAGCCAACAACTGTCACCAGAAACAAGATCTGCCACAAAACTGGCCTTTTGTAAGTCACTCGCTTTTATGCATCATATTAATTAAGTGCCACAGATATTAATACTGCAGAGTTAAAAATGTTTCATAAGATTAATACAAAGCAATCTCTTCAAAGCAATTGAGAAGATTACTGGGAAGGTTAATACATAGCTGTTGCATGTAATCTGCTGTGTCTTATGGTCTTGTACCTTGTACTGCATGTGCAGTTAATATTAAACAAACAAAATATCTACAGAAATAAATAACAAAGGGCCTTTAATGGTGTTGTTCTCCTTACCGCAGGAAAGACTTGTTGAGCTGTGCGACTGGTATAGGCCTTGCCTCCCTGACGGCCTGACAGGACCAGGTGGCCCATTTCCACACTCAGAGAGTAGTAGGAGTTCTGTGGCACAGTAAGGGGCATGTGGGATGTTATGTGTTTACAAAGCATTATAATAAAATGTTGCTTATTGTTGTGTTTGCAGCAAGACTGCTACAAGGTCATAGTTTCACCTGCAAATTACTTTGCGGCAAAATTGCAGCAATATTGCAGCAGAGTTTTTTTTTGTTTTTGTAAAGCCTCAGGATGTACTGTTGGCTAGCATGTCATAAACTCGGACTAAAATTTCTGGCCCATTTCCTGATAAAATATAGCTTCCTGTATTTGACAAATTCAACTCCAACAATCTGGTTCAAATGCTGTACTATAATGTACCTCATTCCCAACGTAGAGCAACAGCGCATTCTTCAGCCGGCTTTTCACAGCAATCTGAATGTCCCTCCTGACGGCTTCAACGTCGACCACGGCATAGCCTGTGCCATCGAAATATAGCGCTCTGCCCTGGTCCACCTGCCTAAAAACCACAAGAGGAAAATAAAATAATGTCTGAATGTTTTCTATTGCTGTCAGAGTATATTATTTACATAGTTAAAGGATATGTATAGTGTATGTAAATAAAAAACAAATGTTATATGTAGGGATACAACTGTCTCTCTTAGCTTGTCATTGTCTCACTGGTCGTCTCACACACACACACACACACACACACACACACACACACACACACACACACACACACACACACACACACATACTGTTGTAAAGTAATTACCTCTTGCAAGGCAGTGGTTTGTTGACATTGTGGACTCCCCGGAAGTTGTAGAGGCCAAGAAGCTTGTGGTTGAGTGCGGAAGACTCGATACAGCCATTGTACATTGCCAAGTTCAAACCCATCTCGACAGGAGGCTATGGGGACAGGAATAACCAATTGTACATTGACAAGTTCAAACCCATCTCTACAGGAGGCCTTTTTGTCATTCGATAGGACAGTAGAGGGTGTGACAGGAAATGAGTGGGAGAGAGAGAAGGGTAGGGACCGGGACATGACCTCAGGTCGGACCCAGATTTGTTAGCCCGCTGAGCTACGGCACCCTCCTTGATTGCTCCAGACAGGCTACCTAGTATCTAATTCTCTGACGATGAAGTGTTTAGGGTAGGCAACTTACAGTGAAGTGTTGAGGGTATCCAACTTACAGTAAAGTGTTGAGGGTAGCCACCCACGTAGAAGACAGTGGTGTTGGGGTCCAAATGGAGAAGGTTGTGCCGGGATTCTGGATGCAGTTTGATAGGTGAGAGAGTTACGGGATCCGTGCTGGTGTAGCGCTTGATGTACTCAACCTCCAGGTCCTGATAAACCCTACATAACGTGGGGACACAGACTGAATCTGAGACAAAGTCCCTATAAGCCAAGGCTATATAAGAGTCTATGGAGTAGACATGTAGTCATGGTAAACCCTACACAGAGTGGAAACATACAGTAGGTTAAATTGAGAGCGAAAGAGAGAGAGAGAATCTGATGGCACACCTTCGAAAGTCCACGCGGTCCATTTTAGCCGGGGTCCATGCAGATCTTGTGACATCACTGATCTCCTTGTAATGGAACACACCTCCCAACCGATACATGGCATTCAGGACGTTGTTCTTCAGAACCATACCCACAAAGTCCTCAGAGGCCTGCAGAGAACACATAGAGAATGACCGGTGTGTGTGTGTGGGTGTGTGTATGGGTGTGTGGTGGAGAGAGAGAGAGAGAGAGAGAGAGAGAGAGAGAGAGAAAGAGAGAGAGATGATAATACCAAACACATTCTAGTGTCCTATACTAGAGCCAGTCTGAAGGAATGCCGAGAATCCCTCTCATTTTGAAGCCTTGACATGCAGAGTTACTCTGTTATTCTTCCTGTCCTCCTGACATTAATGTACCTGAGGTTGACATTTTATTGTAGGTAAAATAACATGCCGCTCACAGCCAGCCAACTCTTTTCCAATATTATTACTGTTGTTGTTGTTGTTGTTGTTATTGTTGTTATTATTAATGTGTTATTGCTAAATAGAAGGTCTGAGGATGTTTAGCCGGTTCCACTCACGTTCTTGTTGCCAAGGTAGAGCACAAACATGTTCTCTGCTTTCTCTTGGTTCTGTCTGCGCCCGCGGCCGGGTCCCCGTCTGTGCCTTCGTTTGCGACTGATGTCACCCCTGGAGGGCTTCAAAGGGGGGCGCTGAAGCCGGAGGTCAAAGGTCGTGACAGCACGGAGATCCCTGGTGTCGACTGGGAGTCGGGGTTCAACATAACCGTCGCCGGCAAACAGCATGGGCACTTTGATCTAAGCACACAGACGGAGGTAAGGCGACATGGATGGAGGTGTGTGTGTGTGTGTGTGTGTGTGTGTGAGTGGGGTTGATGGAGACATGGAGAGAGATGAAGAGAGGGAGGGAAGGGGGGAGGAAAGCCTAATGAAATACCAATCCCCCCTTTTAACCTTGCATGTTAACATGTTCTCTGAAGAAAGTGGGGCTCTTGGTTTGAGACTTGCCAATTTACCGGCATCAGCCAGTTGACTGTTAAAACCGTTAGTCAAAATCTAAAACCTAATATGGCCCTTCGGCTAAATTAATTGCCCACCCCTGGATTAGATCCTTCACTATCTACTGGTCTGGGGCTCAGCCAGAGAGACCATGGGCAACTCACCGCATTTGCCATCTGCCTGGTCTGCTGAATCAGCTCACGGATCCGCTTCATGCTGTCGGACATGTTGCCACTAGGGGGAGTAAAAGAGCTGATGTTCTGCACGTCCTCAAGGGTCTTCACCAGAGTGGGGAATGTTTCATCCAGAGCCCGGACTGGGGAGAAGAGAATAGGGATGCCTCAGGTTGGACTAATGGAGCTGGTATTGTTTCAGTGCTTAGGTTTGAGTGTGATGAGTGTGTGTGTGTGTGTGTGTGTGTGTGTGTGTGTGTGTGTGTGTGTGTGTGTGCGCATGTGTCTGCGTGTGTGTGTGTGTGTGTGTGTGTGTGTGAGGGTTTGTTTAAAAAAGAGACATTTTCATGGTCTAAATACTTTATACAGATCCTAACGTCCTTGCTGCTTACGACAGTGTTATCTCTGCCTCTAATGTCTCTGATAACAGGTATTACTTGGGAGCGTAAGAAATGAAATGAACTGAAATGGAGCGGACCTCTGGGTAGTCATCTGGGTATTCTTCAAAAGCTACACTGTGTCTCTGCGCTTGTGATGGGTATCATGTACTGTATGATCCCATTGTGCTCTGTCTCTCTTAACATTCTCCTCCTGCTATCTTATCTCGAACATACACCACAGCCAGAAGGACAGTTAAGTAGAAACACTTTTATGGAGGTTCAGGTTCATGATAAAACTCATCTGCCGTGTGGCTTCTTCTTTGTCAATTGACAAGCTTGCAGGTTGTAATACACTCGCCCACACTTGCGACCAAATAACCATTAAATAAGTGCCAAAGTTATACGATGATTGCCTCAGGAGGATAGTTCAGCCACACGTACCGCGCACACTTTTACAACACACTTGACAGTTAAGAGTCAGTACTTTGACACATTTTATCATCCTATCAATAAGGGCATAGGGAAGCCAGTCAGGCTGAGTTTTTACTTTTTTGGTATTCAGCTTTAAATCAGCTTGAATTCTGAAGGTATCATGAATGATATCACTCTCCTGGGAATGATTTTCTCATTACAAGCTTGAGTCGAGTTTCACTCACAAAACAAACAAGACAACTGAGCAATTTAGTATCTAAAAGTTAACAGGCTTATCAACAACACTATCACTGGCAATGACGGAAGTTACAGTACTTACTAGTGCACTTTCACCCATTTTATTGGTGAACATACTGTATTCATTGTCAACATGTGACAATACTGAGCTGTAAAACTGGGTTTGCTGGATTTTTTGGGTGAATCTGGATCCAATTCAGGTCCAGTCAAAATCATTTTTAGATACAGTTTGTTTCAGAATCTAGTTCATCTGTACAGAAATCCCTTTCACTGTTCAGGTCCACTGAAGTTCTGGGCCAGCTGTTATCTCAAAGTTTGGAGCTAGGTGTCTGAGTTACTATGACACCATTAGGTATTGATTTACTATGATACCACAACTTACGGTAGCTATTTGTAGTAAGTTAATGTGTTTGGATGAAGTTGAGATTGTGTGTGTGTGCATGTGCAAGTGTGCACTCATGTGTATGGTGTACTATGTATAAGTGTATATGTGTGTGTATGGGTGTGTGTGTGTGTGTATTTGTTTGGATGAGGTTAACAGTCTTGGCAATGTGTGTCTGTGTGTGCATGCATGTGTGTGTGTGTGTGTGTGTGTGTGTTTGTTTGGATGTAGTAAACAGTCTTGGCAATGTGTGTGTGTGTGTGTGTGTGTGTGTGTGACTCACTTGCATTGCTTGTCTGATTCAGCAGCTTATCCAGATCATTGCCTGGCCCAGAGGGAATACTAATGTTTCTCAGACTCTCATTCATCTCACGGACTCTCGCATTCACACCATCGATCTTGGATTCAGCCAATGACACGGCTGCCTTGGAAGAGTTCAGGAGCGCTTCTGTGTCCCCTGGAGAACCAATCCAAACTAGTCATACAGTATCTATCTAACAGGATGCTACTGTAGTAAGCAAGAATACAATTAAGATACAATTAAGTTGATCTTTGGGAAGTTTCAGTTATAGAGTGGTCTCTAGTTAGATATGGGACACAGAAAAGGAAGAGTGGCTTGAAGGGCCGTGGAGGCACACACACACACACACACACACACACACACACACACACACACACACCAAGATGAACAAACACAGCGCACAGGATATTAAGACTGAGAGACAAATGAGAGTTGTTGCCTCCAAGCAATCCCCTAACACACACACACACACACACACACACACACACACACACACACACACACACACACACACACACACACACACACAGCAGAACCTTAGCAGGACATATGAATAAGTGGGATTCTCTACTTGCATTCTGTCCTACCATCCTGTGTGACACACAAACTGACCTCTGTTGATCTTGCTGAGGTTGTTCTTGCTAGCCTGTAGGTCCCTCCACAGGGCGGCCATTTTGTCCTTGGCCAACTTAATCCTCTTCTTCTGTGAGTCTAGTTCCTCCACCGTGTCTGCATCACATACATTTATGTGCACATGAGAAGACATGGGAAAACCGAGAGAATCCTCATTATCTCCTGGACATGTACAAACTTGTATCACTTCTCTAATACTGTTATAGAATTATGGCATTCATAAATATTTTGCCATATGTTCATATAATTTTTATATTTTTGGGCAATTCCACGAATAAAGTCAAACTTATCTTCTCATCTGCATGATTTATGTTTCTCTGTAAATTTCACAGACTTCATAGGGAAAACTGTAATATCCCCTAAAAGCTTGTCCATTTTTTGTCACGTCCATAGAGCAAATTGAAAGGCTCATATTCTCATGATGTAAATCATTATACGATTTTTTTGTGTGTGTGTTTGCCTGTATTTAGCCATGGAGTTTGCATAGGAAAATGAACAAAATTGTGAAATACTGCTAGTCTTGCAGGGGTTATGTGGCATTTTGTTCATCAATAATGCGTGCAAATGTCACGTCCATAACGCTGGAATTGCCCATTTATATATGATTGCAATATTAATTGATGAAATCAAATGACTACATTGTTGGATTGGAGGGCAGGATGTGGGTGTAACCAACCCATCTGATGGTATTTTACCATTAAGGCTCTTTTCTGCCTGCTTGGATTCAGACACCAAGCTGCTGGCCGTCCCAGTGAGGTTCCGGGCCTGGCTACCGAGGTCCTGCTTTGTCACGTCCTTACAAACAACACACAATAGAGATACATCATATAGGAATGCAACAACACACAATAGACATCACGAATCATTTAATGTAGGAACGCAACAATACACAATATACGTCATCATACATCATGAATCATATAGGAACGTAACAACACACAATACACATCATAAATCATTATCCATATACTGTAGACAAGGCCCATTGAAATCGCATTCGATTCTCACTGTACCTGTCCAAACAGAATGATCTAAGGACCAAACATACACCCCAAGAAATCCCCACCCATATGGGAACCCAACACACACCTAAGGACCAAACATACACCCTATAAACAATCTATAGGACCAAACATACACACCATACACAATCTATAAGACCAAACATACACCCCATAAACAATTTATACTCTATTATTACTGTCTGACCTGGGATGCTAAACGCATTGTCTGTCAATTAGACCACGTATGCCGGTGTCTTTTGTGAACTTTGAAAATATTGTGTCTGCCTTCAACCATTCTGTACCACTTGTGCTTCACTACCAGTCATGACATCACTCTCATCCCTAGAACCGAGAACTTAGACCCTCCTCTGCTTGTTGATTGGTTCGCCATAAATAACTGAACCCTTTGGAGAGGTCCCTGATGCAGTAGTGTATTGTGCTGTAGTGAAGTGCAATATTGAGCACAAGCACACGGTGGCGCTAGTTGTCTATGTGGTTGCCCTAAATGGACACATAAGCCATGTGGTTGTCTATGTGGTTGTCTATGTGGTTGCCTTAAATGGACACATAAGCCAGTCATAAAATGAGAGTGTAATGATCTTACTCGAGACAAATAATGGTGTTTCCCATCTCTTCAGTGAGGTGTGCTCTATAACTAACTTTATGGCCCAGGATTTTCCATCAGGGGCAAGGAGATCTTTAACTACGTCATCATTTATGCTTCCCAGAAGCATTGTGTCCTTTTCATGTCATAAAACATAACAGTAAAAAAAAGAACAAAGCAGTAGTAAAGTGAAGACAAATTAAATAATACTTTCTCTTTTGTCCGCTTTTGTTCGTGTCACAGACCACACACACACACACACACACACACACACACACACACACACACACCTATTTGACCTTGTATACACACACCACACACACACTTATTCCAACACACCCACAGACACATTCCCACACACACCCCTCTTTGTGGTCTTGCACACACTCACACGCACACACACACAGGCATGTACGGATGCATGCATGCACACAGGCACACTCTCTCTCGCTCTCTCTCTTTCACACACACACACACACACACACACACGCACACACACACACACACACACACACACACACACACAGGCATGTACGGATGCATGCATGCACACTTGCACACACACACACACTCTCTCGCTCTCTCTCTTTCTCACACACAGACAACACACACACACACACACACACAGGCATGTACGGATGCATGCATGCACACTTGCACACACACACACACTCTCTCTCGCTCTCTCTCTTTCTCACACACAGACAAACACACACACACACACAGAGCGCCTTACCTCCAGGGCCTTATCCGCTGCCTCATTGGCCTCCCGTGCTGCAGCCTCGGCCTCCTCTATGGCCCTGATGATGTCAGAGTAGGCCCTCACCGCCTCCATGATGCGCTGCACGTCTGAGACATTCACCAAGCTCTGGAGCTGCCTGGAGACACAGCAAGCACACACACACAGCCCTCACAATACTGCTGCCACCAGTCCCCATAATACAGTACTGCCACCAGTACCCCACAATACAATGCTGCTGCCATCAGCTCTTCCTAGGCAGACACAGTTCTCACAATACAGTACTGCCACCAGCAGTTACACTTTCTATGAACACAGTATTCATAGAGCATTATAACACATTCATAAAGGGTTATAACACATTCATAAAGTCTTTATAATGTTATCTTATAAGTCTTCAATTGTCATAAAGCATTATAATGCTTAAATGTTTTATTTGACGCGCATACCCTAAGTAAAGTAAGATGAACACATAATTACACATGAAAATGAATAAGGCACCATAACAGACACTAAGTGAAGTGGTATGTTCCCCTAGTATCAAAAGTTCAAAGAAGGTTGTAATGCTTTGTGATATATCAGGTTATAAAGGTTTATATGATTATAATGCCTTATGAGTGCAGTCATGGGGATATATAATCAGTTATGAATTTGAATGCCTGTACTTATAAGCCTTTATGAATGCATCATATGCCTTTATGAATGTATTTATAATGCTCTATGAATACTGGCTTCATAGAATGTGTTACCGTAATTTCTCAAAGAGTTGGTGGTTCCTTAATAAGTGTATATGCCTACACATGACACATGCATGCACACACACACACACACACACACACACACACACACACACACACACACACACACACACACACACACACACACACACACACACACACACACACACACATATACACACAAATTAACATTTTCTACATTCATTGTCTATTTTGAGGGGCCTATAGTATAGTAGTGGCCTACATGGAGAAGGTCATGGCCAGGTCGCTGAGGTTCATGGCGTGGAGTTCGGCTTGGAGCACAAGGTCCGTCACCGCTGGCAGAGACGAGAGGGAGCTCAGCTTCTTCAGCAAGTCACTCTTCGCTCCGTCCAGCTGCGCTGCCAGACGCTCATACTCCTGGGGAAGAGGAAGAAGAGGAGGAGGTGGAGGAAGAGGAAGAAGAGGAGGAGGAGGGGGGAGGAGAAAGGGAGGAGCAGGTGGAGGAGAAAGAGTAGGGGAGGAAGAGGAGGAGGAGGTGGATGAAGGGAAGGTGGAGGGGGAGGGAGAGGAGAAGGAGGAGGAGGGAGAGGAGGAATAGGAGGAGGAAGGAGAGGAGGAAGAGGAAGAGAAGGAAGAAGAGGAGGGAGAGGAGGATTAGGAGGAAGGAGAGGAGGAGGAAAGGAGGAGGAGGAGGAGGAAAAGGAGGAGGAGGGAGAAGAGGAGGATGAAGGAAGATGACCAAATAAGGGCAGAGAAACATTAGAAAGGGAGAGAGGAAGGCAGAAAAGTTCCAACCTTGCCAACAGACTCCTTGCACATAAATATTTTTAATGATGCTACATTTCTGGTTACACTGGCTGCATAACAATCGTGATAAAAGAAAAGTCCCACGGACTTACTTTTGTATGTCAGCAGACAAGTCTGTCAGTCATACCAGAGTACTCTCTAGTCATAGTCAAACAAAACTTTAACAGTAGCCATTTAATCACAAATTTTAAATTACGTCAGCTGCTAGCTGCTAAAATTGTAACGTAATTACCAATGTTGTATCTCAGTGATTGCGGCCAACGGTAACCGGAAATCTACGAGCATTATACTGTAGAATTGTTATGTGCAAGGAGCGAACTTCCACTGAACTGACAGTGTAGGGAACTGGAATGATTTTGTGGTGTACTGTTGTATGGGTTACTGTGCTGACTTACAGCCTTGCTGTCCTGTAACATGCTCACAGCATCAGAGACGTTTGCCAGCAGCTGTTTGGCCATCAGCTGGTCGGAGGCGATGGCGTCTCTCTCCTCTGTCAGTTCTGCAGCTTGGGTCTGACATGGGACAATAGAGATGAACATGAATGAAGAGACAATTCAATTCGATTCAATTCAATTCAATTTAATTTGTAGAGCGGTCAAATAAAATACATTGTCTCGCTGTGCTTTACAGACATAGAAGTAAATGTTTGTTCTAGGGTTACCTGTAGTTATTGGGTTACATGCCATTCTTGGGTTACCCACAGTTTTGGGTTACCTGTAGTTTTTGTGTAACCTGTATTTATTGGGTTACCTGTATTTTCCGGAGCTTGCTCTGGCTCTGGTTGTTGAGGTGGTGTGTGTGCCGCACAAGGTCCTCTGCGTGGTTCAGGGCCTTCTGCAGATCCTCCAGCAAGGCCAGGTCTCGCATCAGAGACCCCCCAATCCTGTCTGCTAGCGCCTGATTGGTGTTAGCAGGAGCCGTCAGATTTCCGATGACATCAAGCACTGCGGTATAGCGACACAGAGAGACTAGTGGGTGGCTGCCTAATGTGTGCATATTACACATGAGAACAAATTCCATGGACAATTCTTTCCAAAAACGCTATATATCCATTTTGAAAAATATTCCAAAAAATTGGGTCAGTTTAAAGTGTGTTGATGTCATCTGATTTTCTTTAGGGACACAGATTGAGTGGTGGTTGGCTAGGTTATATTACACATGATAACACATTCCATGGAAGGACAATGGAAAGACAATGTGTACATATCCATTTCAAAAAATATTCAAAAATATTTAAAAATAATGTGTTTTTATTGTGCTTCTCACATATCGATAAAATTACAGTTTTGTTGTTTTAATTGGGTAAAGAAAATCTGATAACATTAAACACACTTTAACGTTTAGGATATTGTTAACATTTAGAATAATGTTGATGTCACTGGGGCTGTGACGCAGCTTTAATGTAGTAAACAAGCCTCGAATATATTATCCCCTAGTGCTGCTTTGGTTAACCTTTGGCCAGAGTAGACAAAACAGTCATGAGATAATGAGGCTAGGCTGTGTATCTAGATGTTTATCTAACAAACAGGTTTGGCCACCCCGGGGGAGGAGGAGAAGAAAAACAAAACAACAGGATGAGTGATAGTTTCAGGCTGTGTTGACAAGCCACCACTTTGACAGTCAATAGTGATGCCACATTTCAGCTGTCCTACTGACAAGCCTAGGCTAGGCAAAGGCTTCATCAAGACTCATCAGGTTTGGATGAGACAGTTTCATTAAACAAGTTGTAATTAGGGAACTCCTGCTCTTGCACGTGTGTGTGTGTGTGTGTGTGTGTGTGTGTGTGTGTGTGTGTGTGTGTGTGTGTGTGTTTTTTAAAGGTGATGATTTTTAGTGCTAAGTATTTGCTAGTGCAAATACTAAGTGCCTGGGGCCTGTTCATGTACTGTAAATTGTTGGGGCTTTTGGGTAATTGGGGGCCATGACTGTCTGGTGGCTTTGGGTAACTGGAGCCCATAACATCAGTTTTATAAAAAATGTTACAAATTATACCACATTTCTGTGCCTTTCTGGGCCCTGCGTCATGACCTGAACATAACCATAGTAATATGTTGTAGCTCCTTTGGTACCTTTGTCCCATACGGTAACAGTAACATGTTGATATCATATTCACATCCCTGTGTAATCTCTAGCCTTGATATACAACCTTGTTATGGCAGATATGCTGTCATATGCTGTTTCAGAAAACAGTGCCATGTCATCATAACAGCTATAACTAGTATGAAAACAGTGTCATGGCATTTTAACTGATATGATAAAATGCTGTGGCACCTTTTTAACCAATACAAGAGAAAATTTATTTATAGAATCATGTGTTTTCCTCGTAACATTGCTATCCTATTTTAAAATGCAAGCTTACACGTTTATCTGTTTGTGTTTTTGTGAAGCATCTCAACACGTGAGATTAAGATGTGGCACGACTCAAAGAATTTGAAAAGCTGCAATGATAATGATCACATTCTTGATGACCGCAGTGTGACCTCCACCTTAAACATGGTGAAGTCATAGATGCTCGATAGTGTTTGCCCCCAATGGCACCTTCCAGACAGCACTCTGAAAGACAAGCCATGTGCCGTCATGTACCAAAGACCGTCATGGATATGCCTCCTACTCTGCAGCCCCATAGCCTGGTCATAACTAGCACCTCGGTCTATGCTTCTCTTCGTACAAGGGTCTGGGATCTCGGCAATTGAGAAATGATTGCTTGCTGGAGATGTTTAAATTAAAAATTAATGGATCAGCCCTTGACTGATAGCCTGTCATATTCTCACGCTGCATTCTTAAAGCTTGCTGATTGGCTCGGGTTTGACGTGGTTGATGCGAACAAGGTCAATGGCCGGAATCCCAGACCAATGTACATAGAGAAGCATAAACGGACGGGATGGTTATGACCAGGCTAAATAATTGTGTGTGTGTGAAACAATATGCATAGCAGAACATACACACATACACACAGAGAGAGAGAGAGAGAGACAGAGAGAGAGAGAGAGAGAGAGAGAGAGAGAGAGAGAGAGAGAGACGTAGACAAGCATAGACAGAGGGGTTGGTTATGACCAGGCTAGCAGCCCCAAGGAGCTCAGATGAAGTCCAGTCCAGTAGTGGTGCTTACGGTGCCGGGCCCGCTGGAGCTCTGATTGGGCCGCTGTCCTCTCGATCGAGCAGTTCTTCCTCCTCATCTCCTGGACCATGCGCTCAGCCTCCCTCAGCATCCGGGCAGCTTCCTCCCCCGACACAGGGCCTCCGCTCTGGCTCTCATTGGCCCTGCGGATCTCCTCCAGGAGCTCTGGGATAGGATGGAGGGAAGGGAGGGGCGGTACAGTTATTGATAGACAGGGCAGGCCGCTAATGTAAGTATACCGGTCCTAATGGGCCCGCCGCCAACATACTCATATCAAAGATCCGCTTCAACTATCCCTGGTCAAATGTAAGTGTATATACCTGTACTACCTTAAGCTTGCCCATATGTCACACACACACATACACACACACACACACACACACACACACACACACACACACACACACACACACACCTCCTCAAGGAGCCCTGGGATGGGATGGAGGGATGGAAAGGGTGGTACAGTTAGCCTACTGATGGACAGGCCGCTAACGTAAGTATATACACCGGTACTGATGGGCCGGCCGCTAACATATTGAAATTAAAGTGTACATACCAGTACGACTTTAACCCATCTGTCACACACACACACACACACACACACACACACACACACACACACACACACACACACACACACACACAGTGTCCTGCCTCTATCAGCCAGTAGGGGCCGCCCTAGGAAAGCGCAAAGACACATAGCAGTCACCCCAAAACCTTGACACAATCACAACCCCCCTCCCCAGGTGATTGTGCAGCCATGACAGAGAGAAAAGAGAGGGTTCCATAATATAAACCACACTGACTGATAAAATTCATGACTGGGAATAGAGAGAAAGAGATAGACAGACAGATAAAGAGGAAGAGAGAGAGAGAGAGAGAGGGAGACAGACAGAAAGAGAGAAAGGAAAATAGAGGGGGAGGGAGAGCAGGGGAGAAAGTGAGATAGTGACATCAAAAAAGGCAACACCTGTGCATGCAGACATCTCCTGCATATCTGATAGAAAGTAGCCCAGACAGCCACACAGACATAAGAAAGCCAGACTAATAAACAGACAAGAGGTGGGGATATACATGTACCGCAGGTGTTTACACCAGTGGTTCTCAAACTTTTTCGGTAATTCCCCACTTTGGAAGGCAGAGAATTTTCACGCCCCACCTGCCCTGAGATATTTCACCGAGTGGGTAGGCCAGTAGATGGATGTAGGATGTTAGAATTTTCATGTCACTTATTCAAAGCCAAATTTCTCTCGAACCGCTCTTCAGAAACTAGCAGATAACACCATTGCAAAGCTTTATTTACTGTCATGTGCGCATAACTGACAAATGCTCCACGAATAATCTGACGGAGATGATGGATGAATTCGGGGGCATGGTGCGGCTGTCGGTCGATCACAAAAAGACATCTCGCGCTCGCCCCACAGCTTGAGAAACACTGGTTTACACTATGATCGGCTAGTGTGTGCATAGCCTATAAAGAAAGACTTACAGGAACTTCATGAGAGTGATTGTCTGACAACTTTGGCTTTGCCTGTCTGGCTGGTGTTATTGTATTTTTTCACTGATGCATTCTTTGCTGAAAAGTGTTTCTGTTTTTTTTCTGATAGGTATCACTGAGATCTTATTAGTCCCAGTCTGATGGGTTTCGCCAAAACAATAAAAACATGCAAGTCTTCAGCATGACGTTTATAGAGTTTACAAGTAAGACCTCCCACTGTCTCTTTCTCATAAGCAAGACATCCTGTCATGAGGGCCGTCGCAACAGGACAGGCAAACCAGGCAGTTGCCTAGGGCCCCTGGCTGAAATGGGCACCCAAGAGTGACTGTTTAAATTTTCTTTTTAGTAGTTTAGCGGGTGTTGTTCTTCAATAAAATGTGACAGAATTAGACAGTTGCAGGTTCAACACAAACAATTGAATTAATGACAGTTGCTTGAAGATTATAACAATGTGGTTTATGTAGGTGTTTATGGGAGGTGAAGGGCCCCCATGCCCTTGAAACGGCCCTGGTTACGAGAGACAAACATTTCTAGTTTTAAGAGATGACAAACAGAGTTGCATACTTTGGATATCTCTGAAGAGATCTTCAGCTCGGCTGAGAACCTCCTCACTTCTGTGCTGGGTGTGGGTGGTGTTCTCCAACACGGCCTCCGATGTGGGCCAGAGCTTTTTAGCCTGCGGAGAAAAAACAAAAACAAAAACACTTATCAGCAAAGAATGCATCAGTGAATAAATACAATAACACCAGCCAGGCAAAGCCAAAGTTGTCAGGCAATCATTCTCAAGAAGTTCCTGTAAGTCTTTCCGGCCGACACTAATTTATAAGAACAACATGTTGGTTATGGAAGCATAAAAAGGAGGCTATCATGCATGTTAAGCAAATCATTGGGGCACTAATGACTCATTTGGTTGAAACACATTCAACAACCTTTATGGATAACTGCAGATTCACTCCAACAGCTACCGAAACTGTACACTCACTTTTGTCATTTATAAAAAACGCTGTGATAATATGTCACTCGTGTTGCTTTAATCATTAATGACGTGCCCACGGTTACCTCATCCATAGCTAAAACACGTCAGAGCTCATTCGCATAAAGATGAGCAGTTTTTAACTTTTAGTAGCTCTAGATGTCCACATTTACTGCTTGTTGCTTTTCTCACTCCAGTCACCTTTGTTGTTCAATGGGAAGTGAGTAACTTCAGGTGTTTTTACAGCTTTGGTTGGGTTGGTGCTTAATGTCTCTTGGGTGTGAGTGCACAATAAGGTCAACCACAGCAATGACGACATGAAGAACTTCCCTCCCTCCAGTTCTGTGAATGAGGTATGATCTAGAAGGCAGATGACTAACCTTGTTGTCCAGGACAACCAAGTCCTCTTGTATGGTCCTCATGTCCGACTCCAGCTGTTTGACTTTGGGCTCCATAGAAACGACGGAAGCATTGAACCTGCCCAACAGATCCTTAGACGGGGTGGAGAGAGAGATGGAGAGAGAGAGAAATTGGCAGAGAAAAAGAAGAAATAGACAGATTATTCATTACATGTTATAGGAAGTGCTGGATGGAGGGAAGGAAGGGATGAATTAGTGAATGAACAAAGAAAAGAAAGATAGATTGCCGCTATGATAGATAAGAGGGGTGTTGTAAATTACCCTGATAGCGAGAATGAGTGAATGAATTTATTAATGAAATGAATGAACTAGAAAAGCGCTCAGAGAGCGCAGACCTCCGCCAAGACAATGTGGTCACAGATGCTGTTCTGGATCACCGATCGCCACCAAAATCAAATCAGTTCTTACTCGTCCCAATACACATGTTGTCCGAAAATTTCATCCAAATCCGTGTAGTACTTTTCGAGTTATGTTGTACACAGACACATACACACACACACACATACACAGACACACACACACCGGCAAAAACATAACCTCCTTGGCGCAGGTAATGAATGAATGAAAGTAGTTGTGGACAACGGATGTGTTGTGCAGTATGCCTTATGGTGTGTGTGGTGTGCTGTGTACCCTGGTGTTAGTGATGGCCTCCTCCAGTCTCTTCAGCTGAGCAAGGGGGACTATACTGCCATCCAGCTTCTCCAGCTCGCTCCTCAGGCGGGCTAGCTCATCATCCATCCCCTCCACATCCTTCATCAGGGCCACCACACACTCATCACACTCTACAACACAGCACAGGATTGGCTGTTACACTCAT